>JAFVLL020015133.1:0-10064 GCA_021397915.2 Tor tambroides | reverse complement strand
TTTTAATTTACAACCATAGTTTTACTACACATTTCATGGTTAGACTATGGTTAGTGTAGCAAAACCATGGTTAATTTGTGGTTACCATGGTTTAACTAGTAACCCTTGTTTTTGGTTTGAATTTTCGTAAGGGTTGTGTTGTTATCTGCCCTAGCTCCCTCTAAATGTTTTATAAAATGATGTTTTATAACATTTGTTTGCTAAATTACTACTGTAACTTTACAGTAGATAATAATGATGTCCTTTATCATACAGTATTTTGAGTGATGATAGTAATTTAGTTTAGTTTACAGTAGACTATTATTAATCATCTGGCTGCTACTGCTGAGAGTTTCTAGCAGTTTAATTCTTAACTAAGTAAACAAACACAAAACTACGTCCTATTTACAAATGAAACTGATCTGCACTCGAAGTCCTGAACAGGGCAGTAGTTTTGCCTCTCTAATCCACTCCATTCTCGAGACTCTTGCATTGATTACTCTGATAGAAAACTTTTGGCGGAGACGCAGAGTGCACAAGCCGAATCGCGTTGCCAGTCAAGACTAACCGATTTATGATCGAATGGTGATCCACCAAAACTAAAGTAACGAGCCTGGTTTGAAAATGTAAGAAGTAGAATGTACAGATATTTGTATAAAAATGTAAGGAGTAAAAGTAAAAAGTAGTCAGAAAAATAAATAGTGAAGTAAAGTACTGATACCAGAATAATCTACTTAAGTACAGTAACAAAATATTTGTACTTCGTTACTTCCCATCTGGGTCCAGCTCTGGTCACGGAGGCCATTTCTGGGTGTCTTGATCTGCCCGCTATAGCCACGAAGGCTACCCCTGAGCTGCTTACTAGCCATGACTCGCCCAAAGAGATAATTTCTGCCAGTCTTGTCAAGTCATCTGAGGTCATTCCTGCCAGTCAAAACACAAACAAGAAGTCTGTATCAGCTCCAGCATTGTGTACATCTTCTAGATCTGATGGAGTCTCTGAAACTGTGCATGACGTCACATTGGTGCAGGAGTCGTCAAAGTTATCCTCATTACCCACAAGTGCAGTTATGGCTCCTGAATTTGTTCCTAAGCATTTCCCTAATCATGAGACTGCATGTATTCGAGACTCCAAACCCAGTTGAACCAGTGAAGAGGCCCCCTATCTCTAGAGGTGTCACTAATCAGGTTCCTATCCCTCCCTCAGTACTGCCTGGCTGCCATGCTCCTCCAAAGTAACCACCTTTTTGGGCAGTCCCAAAATATTCCCTTGGACTACTTTCTGCTCTCCCAGCCCTGCCCACTGTGTCTTTTGGCTACTCTTGACCTCCAGTCTTTTCCCCCCCACCACCTGGAGGCGTCCATTGGGGGGGGCATCTCTGTTCTGTCTTTGTTTAATGTGTCCTTGCTTGTCTTGTGTCTGAGCACATGCTTTGTCTTTGTTTTTGTTGGCCATGTGCTCCTCTTGCCCTGCCTCCTTGTTTCCAGTTACACCGCCCCCTTGTTTAGTCCTCGACTTGATTGTGTCCACCTGATCCTCATGTGCTCTGCTTCTTTATATTGTGCCCCTTTCCCTCATGTCTCTGCTGGTTCATTGCATTAGTTCAGGGATAGGCAACGTCGGTCCTGGAGTGCCGATATCCTGCAGAGTTTAGCTCCAACCCTGAAAAAAAAACCTCACCTGCCTGTAGCTCTAGTCATTCTGAAGACCTGATTAGCTTGTTCAGGTGTGTTTGATTAGGGTTGGAGCTAAACTCTACAGGACAGCGGCACTCCAGGACCGATGTTGCCTACCCCTGCATTAGTTCCTTGTGTGAAGAGAATAGATTCTTTGTCAGTCTACTAGTCTACTAGTTAGGGGGCAGCCGTGGCCTAATGTATAGAGAGTCGGACTTGTAACCGGAAGGTCGTGGGTTCGAGGGCTCAGGTCCGGCAGGAATTGTAGGTGGGGGGAGTGAATAACTAGCACTCTCTCCACCCTCAATACCATGACTGAGGTGAGACCCTTGAGCAAGGCACCAAAACTCCCAACTGCTCCCTGGGCGCTGCAGCATTGGCTGCCCACTGCTCTGGGTGTATGTTCACTACTGTGTGCATGCACTTGGATGGGTTAAATGCAGAGCACAAATTCCAAGTATGGGTCACGATACTTGGCCACACACCACTTCCCTTTCCCTTTCCTTTCCCTTGTATTAGTAGTGTTATTTTTACTCTCCTTGTCAGTCTAGCTTTGCATTTAGTTTTCTAGAAGTTTATTAGGTTTTCTTTGCTTTTGTTATTTTGCTCTAGTCTAGTTCCTGTCTTTATTTTTGTTCTAGTTTTCTCAAACCTCCCGTTTGGTTTCTGCTGCAGCCTGTCTCAATGGCTGTGCCCATAGCACAGGTTTGTTGAGATTTATGTAAAATCCAGCACAGATACGTCTTCTAAAAATACCAAACTCAGTTTACAATCATTAATTGAGTATTGTTAAACCAAGGAAGATGGTTTCATGATATTCTGATGCATATTTCATGACTTAAAGATGAGTGCGCAAGCCATAATGTAGGTGTTTGTGTAATACTTTGCAGTCTGAGCACTTTTCTTTTTTTTTTTTTTTTTTACAGAACTGCAAGAAAACAATACAAACAGCAATTCACATTAAAGAACATTTAAATTAACCAAATTTTAAAATAATATTTACGCCTAAAGACTGTTTTAGATGATTAAATTAAAGGTTTGGGGGAAACTTATTGTCACGGTCTGTCACAGCAGTTTGTTTTGCTTTGTTTCTTTGTTCATGTTCTTACTGTATCTTATGTATATAAAACACTAAAAATGCCTGCACACTGGTGCATTTACAGACTGATGTTTTATATTCATTTCATTAAATGATATTTATTTTATATTTCAGAATATAAAGAAATGTTTATTAAGCTCTTAATCTGTTTCGTGTATATATACACACACACACTATATTGCCAAAAGTATTGGGTCGCCCCCTTCTAATGAACAGGTTTGACTACTTTAGTAATTTCTATGAGTACAAATCTTAATGTTAAAGCATATAATGATATTCTAGGAAATTGTGTGCTTCTAATATTATAGCAACATTAAGACTTGTCACTTTAAACAGACTGATCAGCTCTTTTGCACTACACCAATTATATGTGGACTGTTCATCATTTTTACTGTTTGCACTCTATCTGCCATGTGCCTAATGCCACTTTATCTTTTTTACATGGCCTTATTTGTATTTTTGTAATAGTTGTATTTTTTTTTTTTTTTTTTAATGTACAACACCAGTGACTTGTACATATGGGTTCAGTCATTTTAGACACTTCCAAAACTGTTGCAACAGAGATGGAAATACAATTTTTAAATACATGAATTGTGTTCCCATCGTTGTTGCCACAGATTTGGAAGTGCATTTTTCTGTTCTAGTACAAGCTAATACTTTGTTCATATAGTGTATGTACAAGTCATTGGTGTTTGGTGATGAGTTGTCATTCAAGGTCTGCATTTACAGTCACACCAGAGCCAGTGTTCAACTGGGATTAGGACTTGGTTTTATGCAGACCAGTCAAGTTCTTCCACACTGACTCAATCAATCATTTTCTTTTTGAACCTTGTCTTATACACAGAGGCATTGTCATGTTAGAATAGAAAAGGCTCCTGTCCAAACTGTTGCTATAAAATTAAAGCACACAATTTCCTAGAATATCATTATATGCTTTAACATTAAGATTTATACTCATAGAGATTACTAAAGTAGTCAAACCTGTTCATTAGAAGGGGTGCCCCAATACTTTTGGCAATATAGTGTGTGTGTGTGTGTATATATATATATATATATATATATATATGTGTGTGTATGTGTGTGTGTATATAATAAAAAGATAATACCGTTAAAGTACCGGATTGATAAGCAGTATCGGTAAGAGTAGTAAAACTGTTAAAACCTTAATGATACCCATCCCTAGTGATGACTCAGAAACAGCATATGGATGCCAAGGTGACTTGGTTTTAAACTATGGTCTTAGATTTTCACATTTTGTTACATTGCGACCTTTTGAGTTGCAGTCTCCAGCCCTGCGTCTTACTAATGTAGTGCTGGGAAGTGTTTTTTTTTTTTTTTAATGAAAACTGTAAATCAGGTCTATAAATCTATAAAACAAACTACCAAATACATGCAAATATATTTTTGTAAGCATTGAAAGATAGGAATTGTCATAATGTTTACCATATCAAAAACAAATAATGCTGAAGCGTCTTTGTGAATGTATTGTGTATGGATTTAATTTACAGGCATATGAAATAATTAAGAGAATTACAAGCACTTAATGAAACAATGGTTAGAACAAAATTATTATATTTTTTTGTATGTTAGCAAAACAAAGAGAGAGAGAGAGAGATATGTGGACCATGAAAACATTTGTTGATCTTGCCCAAATGATGTTTAATACATGCATTCAAACACTTTATATAAAATACGATGAATTGTAAAGTACCTTATATTGAACCTCTATTTACATTTTTTTAACTTCTACTTGTAAATTTCCAAACTCAAACATGCAATAGACAAAACAAATGCACTGGTTGTTAATGCTAAGTTGTGTCTATAGGCCAGCATTCTCCAATCGGAAGAGAATAAAGAGAGATATCTTTAGTCCATGGCTCGTGTTAATTTCAGACAGCATTGGAAAGTCTGTTATCCTCAGAATTGGTTGAAGTTGCTCTGAAATCACTTTGGGTCTCCTCGTCGATGGCGCTCTCAATTTTCGAAAGAAAGGAATAGCATTTCTTATTTAAGTCTTTGGCCATGAATGCATAGATGAACGGGTTTAGAAAGCTGTTTGCACTGGCGAGAATGCCGGATACTTCTTGGGCTGTGTGAAAGGCATAACTGTGCTCAGTTCTGTCCAACACTAAAACAGATAATATTTGAAATGGCAACCAACAGATGAAAAAAGCTGCGATCAGTAATGTCATGATCTTGAAGGGCTTGGTGGATATGGTCATTTGGTTTGCTCTAAGTGTACGGATCAGGATGAAGTAACAGGTGAAGATGGTCAGGAATGCAATCAAAAGCCCAAAAGTAAAGTGCATGAACACAGCAGTTTTGTGGTGATTCTCATAGTTGTTATAGCATATGTCTGTTGATCCTATAGTTACAATCTCTCTGAATTTGGCAGATGGGATGCTAAGCAAAGACGACACAATCCAAGCCAACACAACAACTATAGAAGCTTTCTTTACAGTGCGCTGATTCTGGGTCCAGACGGGGAACTTGACAGTGATGCAGCGATCCACGCTAATGATGACCAGGATGAAAATGCTGCTGTACATATTGAGGGTCATCACAAAAGGGTTGAACTTGCACATGAAGAGCCCAAAGTTCCAGCTTTTCTTCACATAGTAGTCAATGATGAAAGGGAGAGTAGCACAGAAAATGAAGTCAGACACAGCCAGACTCAGATACCAGGTGGTGTTCACTGCCTTCTTCATCTTAAAACCAGTAATCCAGATCACCGCACCATTTCCAATGATGCCAAGGAGGAATATGATCACAATAAAGATCACGGTGATTACACACGCTGCTTCCCTGCAGTATCTGGGGTGTAAGTGCTCATGAAGTTGCTCTTCTCCAGGCAACTCTTGTAAATCATAATAATCAAATGTACCTGTAGTTGAATTCATTGTGTCTTCCATTAGAACTGAATAGGAAGCAGAGTTCTGTAACAAAAACAAAAAGCAGTTTAACCAAATGCATTAAGATTGAAGCCGGGCCGTAACTACCATAGACACTGGGGGAGGGGGACTTGTAATAATTAGAATAATTAGAAATGGCCCGTCTGTCCCCCCCAGTATTTGAAATTCATGCACTGATCTGCTGCACTTCATTATGCAGCGCTCTGTTTTTTAGGATGACAAAAAGGTTTAAAAATTACATTTTCAGCCTGGTTTGTTTTGCTTTGTTTTGAATGGACCATGTACAATATTAAACATAAACATTTCCATTTGATGCTATGTACCAGAGTTAACCAATAGTTAACTTCTCACTATTAAAAAAAAATCCTCTCAGTAGTAAAATAACAGAACAAATTCTGCATGATGTGTACAGTATATCATTTCCAATCAGTCCTTCTCTGAAAAGCAGAACTGTCAAAAAAGGCCAATGAAAAAGCACAATGCTAGCAGAATAGCTTCCCTTATTTTTTCCATAAACTGCTTGCACTTTTATGATAATGCTTTTGACATTAAACTCCATTTGATTGGTTACACGCATGCCTGTTTGTATGAAGAAAATTGCCTAATTTTTTGTTACTTAAAAAGCTATTTCAGTGTTTAAACTACACAGAACCACAGAACAGAAGTGACATGCTATTCGCATTTGAATTTTAAGTACAACTTTAAGCAAAATTTGTAAGACTGATGACTGCTAAGTATGTTTGTTACGTGAGGAGATTGTACGGTCTCTTGTTTTGTATTATATCTGATATCTACCACCTGTAAAATGGTAGCAATCCTAAATTAGGAAAATATTCTATTGCAACATGGAATTATTAATCACATGCATCTTAATCCTTTTGCTGTTCTCTATCTTTAAAATTGAACCGAAAACTAGTGTTTACTGTATGATCATTTATGTGACCCTGGACCACAAAACCAGTCATAAGGGTCAGTTTGTTTTTTTTTTTAAATTGAGATGTATACATCATCTGAAAGCTGAATAAATAATATTTCCATTGATGTATGGTTTGTTAGGATAGGACAATATTTGATACAACTATTTGAAAATCTGGAATCTGAGGGTGCAAATCAAAATATTGAGAAAATCGCCTTTAAAGTTGTCCAAATGAAGTTCTTAGCAACGCATATTACTACTAAGAAATTAAGTTTTGATTTATGGTAGGAAATTTACAAAATATCTTCATGGAACATGATCTTAATACCCTAATGATTTTTGGAATAAAATAAAAATGTATAATTTTGACACATACAATGTACTGTATTATACCTGTGCTACGTAAGACTGGTTTTGTGGTCCAGGGTCACATATACATATCTTTGATGCATTAGTTCTTATGTCATCTGAAGATAACTTACCTCACAAAGTAAGCTTCACAATGCCGTTTGCTACGAGGCGCCGTATAGGGCTGAAATCAAACTTCTTACATAAACACATGAAACACTTGCATACACATATATGAAAGTGTCACACATACATGTATAAGAACCTACTAAGTGCTCCAACAAATATATGACACATACACATATGAGACGCACACAAACACACAAAAAATTTCCACACACCAAGGGCGTATATTTGTTTTCGATATGGTTACGTAAGAGCAGAGCCCACCCACCCTCAACTTCATCCAACAGGATCTGGCTGCAGACTTGCACTTACACTCTCAGCTGCGCTTCCACTAATGACATCACTTGCAATCTTGTTTATTTTTTAATTTAACTTTATTTATTATTTTTTAATTGAATTGCTCAACATTTTACAACATTAGCCAGGTGGTGAAGACAAGAAAAAAAGAAACAAAATTACAGTATCACTTGCACTCTCCCAATACCTGCGATGTCACTTGCAATCGACACAAATAGTGCATGTTGCCAATGGAGACAAGACGCTGTAGTGGTTAACCAATTGAAACTAATTAGTACCATAATGTATAGAGTCCTGCATCTCACTGTAGGAGAAAAAGACAAGACCCACAAATCCGTGGCCACAGAACAGCAAAATATAAACGCAATTTTCAAGTCTCTATTAAGATTTTTTTCTCTCAGAAAATCATAAACACCTAATATGGCTTTATTAAGATAGTGGTATTAAAAGATCAAATTTGATAGATACAGTTTATTAATATAATGTATTTTTATTAGGGCTGTCAATTGATTAAAAAATTTAATCGCGATTAATCGCATGATTGTCATGAGTTAACTTGCGATTAATCGCAATAAATCGCACATTTTTATTTGTACTAAATGTACCATAAATTAATACTTTTCAAGTTTAATACTCTAACCAACATGGGCATGGACAAATATGGATGCTTTATGCAAATGTATGTTTATTATTATTGAAACCATAGTCAACACAGAGCATGAAGAGTAGACATGTTTCAAAGGTCATAGATGTTTTTCAAAGAACTTGTTCATGTCTATTACTTTACTTTTAGTCATTTAGCAGATGCTTTTATCCAAAGAGACTTACAAATAAGAAAAAAGTACCTAAAACTATAATTTAAAACTCTATAAATACTATATATATACACACACACACACACACACACTTAAGAAAATAAAGTAAATAAATAAAAATTACAAATGCATACAACATTTCAAAGCTAAACATTTAAATGAAAATAAAAAATAAAGCTAAAAACAATTCAAAATATTAAAACAACAAAAGGTATAATAATGATTTTAACATAACACTAAGCCAAACACCCATTTATGTATTATTTCATTTACATGTAGTATGTTGAAGTACTAAAATAACTCAAATGAAATAAAACTAAGACTTAATAAAAAAATCTATACAGACATAATACAAATCAAACTACATTAGTTACAAACCTGCTCACATTTTTGCACACAGGGCAGCTCTTCTTCTGAAAATGCAAAATGTACATTTATTATTTATTATTACATTTGTTTGCCTCTCTGTGCCCACATACTGTATTTTGATGAACCTAAATTCTCAATAAAACTGTTTTCATTGGTATATTTTACTGTTTGTGTTGTTAGACAACGGAATGAATATGAAATAATGACTGAAACACGATCCATTAAGACAACATAACCAGCTCTCCCTTCCAAGATGTTAATCTGCACAAAAAAAATCATGATAATCGCAAACTACGGGTTGGGCCACGGGTCAAACAGAAAATATGCGCTGCGTTAATTGCGCGTTAAAAAAATTAGTGCCGTTAAAATGAATTTGCGTTAACGCGTTAACTTTGACAGCACTAATTTTTATACACTCTAACAAATGCTGGTTTAAAAACAACCCAACTGTAAAGAGTCCACTGAAGGTGAGCGTAGTGATGAACCCAAGTGCAGTTTATTTACAAGGTGAAATCCAAAATCCAAACATAATCCAAACAGACGAAGACTTGACTTGAAACAGACTTGGCTTGGCATGGCATGAACAGACTAGACTCACCGACAGCAGGTTACAACATCAATACACGACAAGAAACAAAGGCAAGGACATGGCTACTTATAGCAAACAATGAGGGTCACGTGACATGAACAAACCAATGAGAAACAAGACACATGACTAATACAACCAATCAGAACATGACACACTGAACAGAGGAATCAATAGCAAGAGACAAGAGGGCAAGGGATGCATGAAACAAACAGGAACTGAGGCTAAATTTCAAAATAAAAGACACGAAAACAAGAACATGAAACAAAACACAACCCAAAACAGACCTTACACCAACATATTGGACAGAACACATGCTGGGTTATTTTGACCTAGCTGGTTGGGTTAACAAAGTGTTGTAAACACTATAATATACAGTCGGCACCTATAATATACAGTTATTGGCACCCTTGGTAAATATGATCAAAGAAGGCTCTGAAAATAAACCTGCATTATTAATGCTTTTGAACTTTTATTTTATTTATTTTTTTAAATCACAAAAATCTAACCTTTCATTGAACTAAAACAATTGAAAATGGGGAAAATATCATTATGAAATAAATGTTTTTCTCAAATACACGTTTGGACACAATTATTGGTACCCCTGGAAATTCTTATGAGTAAAATATCTCTGAAGTATATTCCCATTCATATTCACAGTTTTGAGCACTCCAGGGTGATTATGAAATTATGAAATTATCCAGCCTTGGCTTCCTGTTTCACAGAAATATAAATAGGAGGGGAAACAAAGCCAAAATTCCCTTAATCATCCATCACAATGAGAACAACCAAAGAATATATTTCTGATGTGCAGCAAAAGATAATTGAGCTTCACAAATTAGTGAAGTGGCTTTAAGAAAAGAGCTAGAGCAGTGAAAATTCCCATTTCCACCATCAGGGCAATAATTATGAATTTCCAATCAACATAAAATGTTATGAA
>JAFVLL020015132.1:0-39451 GCA_021397915.2 Tor tambroides | reverse complement strand
CTTTGGACGGCGATTGCAGGGAGGGTGGGACATTCGCTTTCAGTGCTATCAGGCTAAAGTTAGCATTTTCCCAGATCTCCAACGGCGCCTTTAATTTATCACATTCTCGGTAATTTTAAATTGTTTCTTCTTTGAAAAAAAAACCCCAAACTGTTTAATGGCAATATCTACAAACTAAAAAAAAAGTGGAGATTACAAAGATATTTTAAATACTTACCCCATGTCCTGGAGCTCCAGGTGGTCCATGTGGTCCAGGAGGACCGGGATCACCCTGAAATGAAAGTAATGAATGTAAAAAGTTTTCACTTATCAAGAAGTGTGTGTCAGGTTGCAATTTAAAGCACAATGCAAGAATGAGTTCTCAGCATTGCTGCAAGGGACACCATGTAATATTATATTATGGACATACTGTAAGTGTTACAGTGTTACTGCAAGTCTTCTAACTAATGGAACAACCGTTTTAAACAGAATATTCATGAGTATATTAGATATTATAAACATAAGTATGTCTCTTCATCTCCACTCTGTGTATAGAACAGTGACATGCCTTGGCAGAAAAAAAGAGCAAACTCTATCTCACCCTTGAGTATTGCGGTTTGTTACTGCCACAGTAAATGACAACACACATTAGGTACGTGTTTGCTTTCTTACACAAAGCATGTTACTTGTCTAAGGGTGCAGAAACCTATTTTCAAAGCATTCTTTCATTATTTGAAATCTATAGATAATTTATAAGGAAATCTATAGCACATTTAAAGGTTCAGTGGCAATATTTCATATAATAGAAGAAAGCTTACCTCTAGACCAGGCCTTCCTGCTGCTCCAGCAGGCCCCTGAGGTCCTCTATCTCCCTACAGATAAAAATGAAGAAGAGAGAAGGGTGATGTAGAATAAAAGAGAGATATCTAAAAAGACAGACTGAGCTCAAAGCTGGCATGCAGAGCCATTCAGAAACACAGAACAATGTGAAAATGTAATGTTTACACTTTTGCAGTTGTCTTTGCTCATTAAGAGAAAGTATTTGAACATCAAAAACATTACAGGCATCAGCTTTAAAGACAGGATCAATGGAAGTAGTCATTTTTTATTCATTTATGCACTACACATTTCAACTGTAAATTATGACAAGGCTATGAAACTCAAAGAAAAGGCTCGTACTTTCATTCCTGGGAGACCTGTGTGTCCTTTGATGCCCTTGAAACCCTGGAATGAGAAACAGTTATACAAGTAAGCCTTTTCCAATCAGAACAAAGTCAAGTCAAGCTCCTCCTTGGAGATGCCTAATTAAAGTTGACTTTGTTCTTTGTTTCAGTCTTTGTTCCAACTGTTGATTTTTGGCATTCATGTGTCACTGATAAAATCTACAAAGAACTTGGAAAGTGAAATCGAAGAAAGAAAATATGGCACGGTTCATACCGGCATTCCCCTGGGTCCAGCAGGGCCAGGCAGTCCTGATTCACCCTGTTTAATTGTGAGAACAAAACACAGTTAGAAATAGCAAAAACAGAAAATAATAGAAACGGTTATAATATTTTTATCTTTTCTGACCCTTAAACCTGGTTTTCCATCTTTGCCATCAAGTCCTTCCACTCCAGGTGGTCCCTTTAAACAAAGTGCAAAAATGCAAAACAATATGATTACTTTGTGAAAGTTTTAATTGTGTACAGACACTAGATAGTCTGCTATAAAAGGTATCTATCCAGAGGATTCTGAGACTCACAGGCATGCCTGGGGACCCGGGTGATCCTGGGGGACCTGTGGGTCCCTGTGAGCCCTGAACTCCAGCACCACCCTAAGGGAGTAGATAAAGTATGGGTGAGTGCATAATAGAGAAGCATCTAAAATCCACAAGTCAAGCCATTTCATGACTAAAGCGTAGTATGTCAGAGCGCTTGTTTGTGAAAGTGACCATAAGTGATAATGCATATGAATGCAAATGATGAGTCATTTATCAAATGTCATTGCTCATGTAAGGATTTATTTCCAGCATGAGTGCGGAATGTCACTATGTTGTGTAATTTCATTTATCAAAGCACGTTCAGGCATTATAGTACTGTCACTTGCCTTCTCAGCTTGTGGTCCCGGAGGGCCCGGAGAACCTGCTTTTCCTGGGAAACCTGGAGGACCCTGGAGACATGAAGGCAACAGTAAGACATCTGGTGTTCCATTAGCATATTCTGAGAGATGAGGCTTATTGTAGAAATAAAGTCAAAATTAATTGCAGTTTGGAATCCTTTTCACTTCTATAATGTGATATTTTTTGTGTGAAACAGTAGGGGAAATGATGACTGAAAGATGACTGATAATGACTGAAGTCCCACCGGTTGTCCTGGGAATCCTTGGGATCCTTGGAAGCCCTGTAAACAAAAGACGCAAGAACTGTTATTATGCGCACTGCAAATTATAATCACAACAACAAAATGAAGATAACCAACCTGGGAATTTATTGAGTAAATACACAACGTTATAAATATTTATTTTCCAGAAAAAAAAAAACAGGTATATGTTTAGCACACTTTTTAGATCTTGGGCTTGTAAATTTGAAGACGCAAACAGAACATCTTGCTCTACATAGTGTAATATCAAAGAATAAGGTATCATAAGAATGCGATATCAAAAGATATGACATATATAGAAACATATTTTGATGAGAACAATTGTTGCCAATATATCAGTAACATGCATTCATACCTTATCTCCCTTTGGTCCCGCTGTTCCAGCTTCCCCTTTAGGACCCTGCCAGTCAAGAAAACATGTTTTTTTAACACCACAAACTGTCACAGCTTTTGAGAGCAATGTTGAATCTTTCTGAGAAATACAATCAAAGGAAAGAACAAAAAAAGTTCTTCATAATGAATCTACGAAATGTTTGAAGCTTGTTTGTTTGATCTGAGAGTTATTACTCACAAAGAGAATACAAAAGGGAATCTGGCTTCTAACATACAGTATATACCATGCATGATTATCAGCCATCCAAGATAAACATAAGGGGTTGTTTTGAAAAACCCAATGATAAAGACAAAGTAGTGAAGTGCAGTAATGTTGAGGGTCATGACTTCAGGTAAGAGTTTATATATGTGAGTCAGAAAAAAATAAAGGCATTAAAACTGGATGTTTACTCACTGCTGGGCCGACTGGTCCTTGATAACCTGGAGATCCCGGTGGACCCTATATAAAAACAGTGCAAAGTTTCAAAAACTTTACCAAGTCATTAGAAGATTTCCTGTGTGAATGCTGCTGTGTGGCTTGAACCCCCAAAGGAGAGTCAAAATAAATGGTTGCGGTGGTTTGGAAAGTATGTATTTTTGTGCAATAAGTACAAGTTTGGGGTCAGTAAGATTTTTTTTAAAGAACACTTGTATTCAGCAAGAACACTTTAAATTGATCAAAATGACACTTTTATTTAGTTACAAAACCCTCTATTTTAAGTAAATGCTGTTCTTTTGAAAATTAAGCTTTGTCATTGCAGGAAAAAAATCACATTTTAAAATAACTATTTTCTATTTTAATATATTTTTATGTTGTATTATGTCACAATATTACTGAATGTTTGGTCAAATAAATGACAGAATTACATAAAAATAGATCCCATTGAAAGTCAATGAATAATCTGGATACTAGAAGTTTAACATTATTTAAAGAGCGCGTTCTTACTGAATCTCCTTTCTGCCCTGCAGTTCCTGGATTGCCACGCTCTCCTTTAAGGCCCTGGAAAAAAGCATAATGACTTTAACTCACCAATCAAACATTTAACAGCTATACAACATATCATAAAACATTAATATATGTTGTTTCTGCATCTGGTCAATTGGGCAACATGTTGATACGACTTACAGGAAGTCCAGGTGGTCCCATGGCTCCAGGATAACCAGGATTTCCCGGTGGACCCTTTGTGAACATAATAAAAGTAACTCAATAATACAACAAACTGTCCATGGGCTCTTTGTATATATTCTTGAGTTACTCACCTGTTCACCTTTCAGTCCTGGAAGTCCATCTGTCCCTCTCTGACCTTGTTGACCCTATTATTAAAAAAAGGCATTAGCGACACAGCCAGCAAAAAATGCAAATAAAAGCGTTTTATATCTATTCATCATATGCAAAAGAAAGACTACATTAAATTATACAACATCTTGTTTTTACAGCCTTGCATTTCACATCACTGTGATCTTTTCAGCAAAACAAAACAGTTAATACACCTGCCAAAGCCTGGCATTTATTTTCTAAGCGAGGGCTTAAAGTAAGGGAATGAATTAATGAATCCTTCTTTCCTGCCATCTGTATTCCAGGAACAGACAAATGATGCAGAGTTATTGTTTTTATTGTTTTTACCTTTATAGTCACAGGACAAAACATGCCTGTTAGCTACTGCATGCATAATGAAAAAGGCATGGGCCTGAGCTGAATCTCATATTGGATAATCCTTCAGAAAATGCTTCCTGCATAGATACATCACTTAAAGGTTTACAGATTTTACTTAATCGATTTGATTCATTTCTCTAAATGAAGGTCAATGCTCTTTAAGCAGTTAACATAGAGATCGAAACAGTAACGAAATAATATTCCCAGACTGTTCTCATACTAATAATATTTCACTCTTTCTAAATGCATTGACCTTAGTTAAAATCGATTGAGAAAATCAGTAAGTAAATTAATGCCCTGTGGGAAGAAAACGTTTTTTTTGAGGATTTTATTTTTCAGCAAGGTCAAGGATAAATGGATTTTGACGTCATAAAGACTTTCCCTTAAGAAAAATAAAACTGCATAAATAATAATAATAATAATAATAATAATAATAATAATGAATTTAAGAGTTGGCAGCAGCAGGTCTGAAAGTCTCAGATCTACTTCATGCACGTTAAATCATTAAGTGTATTGCAAAGTCTAGCAGGTGGATTTGATCCCACTGGTTTAACTTTAATTTAATTTAAGAATGATTAATGAAAGCAGTCCGTTCGAAACTCACATCACTGGTCGAGCCAGACTTCGACATGTCGGACCACTCCAACAAACAATGTTGTGAAATTGTCACAGAGCCAGTGTTTAGACTCTTCAGGAACTTAATAATAGCTCATTTACAGTTGTCTCTGCATATTAAACTGAAACAGAAGGGGGAGTATTTGGCTTCATCTTTAAATAATAAGCTAGAATAAATATCCCTCCATTGGCTTCTGTTTTGGCAATGTCTTTCTGTTATTTTCCTGAATCTTGCTGACTGCACAGTCTCCTCAGCAGTTCAGTTATATATCATTCTATTAACGGATCAATTCAACAGAAATTTCAATTTGGAAAACATTGGCCTACTGTAAATCTTTATTTTCTGGTTTTCCGTGCAAATAGGAAAAGAAAAAAACTGCACAAAATCTGTTTCAAACAGATTCGATTGAAGCAAATTAAAGAAAGTCAGATAAAGCTCACAAAGCATAAAGCTGGACAACATTAAAATAAAATCCATTCTGGCTCAGACTCAATTCATCAGTAAGCCCAAGCCTCTGCTAAAACATGCCGTTCAAGGCGTTGCAAAATAACCTGTCAGCAGCACGTACACAATGGCTATGGAGAGATAATTGAACAAGCACTACAACAGTACAGTTTTATTTCTCTGTCATGGCATTCATTATGGTGCACGAGAGAAGACGGGCTGGTTTCTGAGGTAATTAAACATCTGTTTTTCTGAGCTGATCGTGAGTTGGCATGATTTGACTTACAGGGAGTCCAGGAGGCCCTTGAGGACCAGGGAAACCAATATTGCCCTATAAAAGAATGATAATAAGGGAGCAACAGTTAGAAATATATTCCTAATATATACAAAAACATGAAACAAAAAAAACAAAAACAATCCTGTCACACATGCATCCCAAACTTCCTCTTCATTTCTCAAAGTCATGCAGCCTGTTTTACTTGGTTTTGAATACTTGGTACTAGTAAAGTGAGACAAATCTTTTAGAAAAACTATTTGTGTGGTCCACTGCGCAACACTAAGTGGATCACGATCAACTTTCAATGGTTTTCAGTGAGTTTGTTGCTTTTTGTTTTCAGAGTAGTAATTGATACAAATATGTCACAGGTATTGAGGGTTGAGGTTATTGACCTGGAATACTTTGCACTTGATATATTTGAAATAAAAAAGCAAAAACAAATAGAAAACAAAAAGCATTAATTTTTTTCCAAAAAAGAAGAGGAAAAAAAACTCCTGGTCTACAATAAGAATCCTCCCTATCCAGTGCACACAAGTTTAAATGGGCACAAAATCTTAACTCTCATTACCATGTTGAAATTAGGTTATCTGCAGGTTTGGGAGTATTTTGGAAAGCATTCTGCAATTCTGGGCCAAACCTGTAGGGGCCTCTCTAACCTCACAGCAAAGAGTAATGCACTGTTCTTCCTTATTGGTCCATTCTACCTGAAAACAAACCTAAAAGAAAATAGATTGTGCAAACAAACACTGCATTGTGGGATTAAATGCTTAGTGACTAAATGAAGTCATGCAGAGCAGTTCACTGTTTGCTGCACTTCTGAAAGTAGTGCTCAGCGTTGGTTTGTCTTTATATGATATGGACTGTACTCTGAAAGCCATCTGGGGTCACTCTGTCTCAGTTTCTAAGAAAAGAGGGCTAAAAAGGCAATTCGGCCAGAAATGACCTTTTAGGAGACAATCTGGAGCATAACAGGCAAAGGAGAAACTTACCGGCGTTCCAGGAAGACCAGGAGCTCCTCGCTCACCTCTAGGACCCTACAGTAAACACAGACAAGGATAATCTTTAATAGCATACAGGGGCAGGTGGAGCAACCATTGTTACTGAGGCTATATAATAATCATTATTTTATATTATATATATGTATAATTTGGTGCGATTAACTATGAAAATAGAACGTGTTCAAATTTTATTTACAACAGTTAATATTGTTACATTTTAGATGCAATATTGTTTGTTTTTGCTAAATTTTGCCAACCTAAATAGTTTCAAACAAAGCCATAAAAGAACTGAGCAAAAAACACAGCTGTTTCATTACTGAATGAATCCATGGTTTTGAACGAATCGAGTGAACCAATGATTCAGTGACCCATTCATAAAGACGATAACTTGCTTTGTTTCTGAACAAATCAGCTACTTCAATATTCATTTCTAAACCCATTTAAAACCCATTAATCTCATAGCATTAGATATAATTTTTGATATTTTTTACTAGTGGGTGCAGGACACTATAGTTCATTTATGTAAGCGAGGATAGCAAAATAAAGTAAATTGTGACATATTATACCCAAAAACTCTTCATACAGTGGACTCCCAGTAAAACTGATAAAAATTTGGGACCAAAAATTTGATTTGACACTTTGACCTGACCATGTTTTGTTACATACCTTTCTATCAAAGTTATCTGATATATTCATCTCATATTTTATTACCATTTTCTAAACTATAGCAAATAAACTGTGATAATGTGAGAAATGTTGAAAGTGTCTGAATAAATTTTGGTTTGACTGTATATGTAGAGCAAGTTCTATGTTGAATCAAAATGTTTGTTTCGATTCTGTTTTGAAATAAACATTAGCTGACTACGATGACTAAGACCAAGCAGAAGTCTCTGCCAACTGGTTGCATCAGCAGTGGACTGAATGAACGTGCAGGCGGTGTGAAGTAATCCTACTATGCCTAGCACCCACCTATTTGTCTTCCAGCAGATCAGTTAGGACAACTGGGCAAACATTACATCACCTAATGAATATTCATGAGCCAAGATGATAACGTTTTATAAATGAGTCCCCCACTTTTTCAGATTGTTCCTAAGTGTCTGATAACACAAATCTGGGACAGAATTGGGGGCAGAATAATAGAATTTGAGTGTGCTATATATATTTATACATATTTTCTTGTAATATTAAAGTATTGTGTTGTTAGCTTCGCAACAGTTAGGATGCAGCAGGGCTCTTGTATACCCTCTAATAGGCACTGGTAGTAATGAAACTCAGCAAGGTCTCTCACCGGCTCTCCTTTGACCCCTGTGGTCCCTGGGATTCCAGGCATTCCTGGTGCACCAACGCATTGACCACTGTTACTTGTCTAAAAACATTAAGCAGACATGAGGGGTTGCAATTAAGAAAGGCGTGCACAATTTGAAGAGAAACACAAATAATGACTTTTAAGCAGTGGGGATTTCTTTAAGACTGCAAGGGAAGCTCGGCTTCCCCTGTTATGTCAAAAAATTAATGGTCAAATATGTACTATTGTGTTAACATTTTATTGACTAAAAATGCGTTAGAACACGTTCATCTCGAAGACGAGTTCATTCAGAATCAGCTACATATAGCAGGTCGGCTGACTCAATTTCCTTCTCATACATTCCCGTAGCGTCACAGTGTATTTCTCTGTTGAAGCCTAGCGTCCATTGACTTCAATGGGGCTGCTTTGAACAGTTTTTTTTCAGTGCTTCGAAACTAGACGGTCATTGGATAAATGCTGCGATTATGTCCCGCCCACGGACGCTCAGCGTCTCTGGGGGTGAATGGAGGAGTGGGCTGGCCTGGACTCCGAGCTTCTGCGTGATGATTGGAGGGTCTGTCGAAAGACTGCATCTCCTTTTGATTGACAGCGATTTTGTACTATAAAAAGTCGCTGAAGCTATTCGAGCTCAGTCCCATAGCGGATTTTGCAAGTGTAGTCGAAAGACAAACTGCTGCAATCTATTTCTTGGTATTTGCTTGGCGAAATTGCTAGCCAATTTTCATCATACCTTTCACTAGGGCTGGACAATAATTCAATATCAATATGTATCGCAATATAATTTTTTTCAATAGCGGTGATATGATTTTTAAACACATTTCTGATATTTCGAGATACATCAGTGTTTCCCGTACATTGATTATTTGTGACTTCGTTAAATAAACATGAGCAATGCACGTTTCAAAATCAAACGCAGCAGCGCGGGTGATTTATATGAATGCATCTCTGAAGGGAACCGACTGTCTTCAGGATATTTTTGATGGCATTTTCATTTTATCTGATAAAGTAGCGTTCATGAGCGGAGCTGCTTAGATTACGGTCATTACTGGGGAAACCGCTAGTTCTACCCATAGACGGGAATCTACCGCTCTCACAGCGCCTCCTACTGGCAGAAAATCAGATTGCATTTCAACAACAAGTATGTCTCCAGCAACATATTTTTGTTGCTGCTCATATTTTTTGTTTTGTTTTCTGCAAAACTAATTAATGAAATTAATACTTTTATTTAGCAAGGATGCTTTAAATTGATCAAAAGTGATGATAAAGACATTTATAATGTTACAAAAGATTTCTATTTCAGATAGATTCTGTTCTTCTGAACTTTCTATTCATCATAGGAACCTGAAAAAAAATACACCGCTGTTTTCAACATAATAAAAGATTTTTGAGCAGCAAATCAGAATATTAGAATGATTTCTGAAGGATCATGTGACTGGAGTAATGATGCTAAAAATTCAGCTTTGAAATCACAGGAATAACTTGCATTTTAAAATATTTTCAAATAGAAAACAGTTATTTTAAATGGTAAATATTTCAAAATGTTACTGTTTTTGCTGTATTTTGGATTAAAAAAATGCAGGCTTGGTGAGCAGAAGAGAATTCTTTAAAAAAACAAAAATCTTACTGTTCAAAAACTTTTGACTGGTAGTGTATGTTAGCCTATAGGCTAGTTTGAAGTTAAAGATATTAATATAAATAAGATGAGTCTGAGATGTTTATTTGACAGTGATTTCACATTTCTTGTTTGTATGAAGGCTAAATACAAATAAAAGGTAAACATTAATTTATTTAATATATATTATATAGTTTTATAGGAGGAGCTCACAGACTTGGCAAATTCACTTTTCATAAGTTTGTAGGTACAGACATCTGTTGTGGGCATTCTTGGCAGTTTTTATGAGGCTTTTTTTAATAGTGTTCATATCGATATCGGAATTATATCGTATATCGTAAATTAAGAAATATATCGTGATATAAATTTTGGCCATATCGTCCAGCCCTACCTTTCACACAATTATACACCACATTCCTTGTTTCAGTTTAACCTAATTCCCACATTTCCTCCGTCGAGTTTAATATCTTTTTTTAGATCGTTTGTTCATTCATTCATTCATACAGTAAGCTAGGCTAGCGTCGTAGGGGTGAACTAGCCAGCTAGCAAACTGCACAATTTTTATGATGTAGGCCGAAAATGAGCTTCCCCTCTTTGAAAGACCAGCAGCCGCCACTGCTTTTAAGTGATGTAAAGGAACAGCTTTGTGTCAGTACAATGGAATAGTTGATTTAGTTGATACAGCAATTTTCAAGAAAGTGACAGTAGCTCCCCTAGTGGAAAAAACAAACAAACAAACAAAAAAAAAACTAAAATGTATTTGAAATACATTTATTTTGTGCTAAGTATACTACAAATATATTTACATATTTATATACTTAATAAAAATGCCCTGCAACTGTGCTTTTAGTATACTAACCTGGTATACTTAAAGTCTGCTGAATTGAAACAACTAATTTTGTGCTTAATGCACTTTAATTGTGTGGAAGTAGTGCTGAAGTCCAACTAAAGATATACTGAAGTATATTTGATTGTGCTAAAGTGGAACTATTGCAAGTATACTTTAGGTACACTTTAAATATCTTGCATTTAAAGGCTGATATTATACAGAGATCATACAATTTTTATTAATAGTGATATTAAAACACATTTTAGGCACAATATAAAGAAATGTGCATTGTGAAATAAAACAAATACTCCAAATAAAGTTGAATTATAATTTTATGTCAACAAATATGTTAATGAATTTGAAGTATACTTAGTATGAAATAAATATAAATATAAATATAATATAAATATAAAATACATAATATAAATATATATATAAAAACAACTTTGCATAATGGCCTGCATCACTTTTAAGTAAAATATTTAGTTAAATGCTGTTGTTAATCGTTTTGGACTCATTTATATAGTGTTTTTCTAGTTTAATACAATCTATATGCCAAAAACATCAAAGTCAAAAACATGATGAACAGCAACATTTAACTAAATATTTTCCTTTTTAATATTAACTTTATAGTACTAATATTAATTTATTAAACTTGTTTGTATTTTTAATCCTGTCATCATAATTGAGATCTTCATTATTTTTGTGCCAGAGAGATACAGTTGAATGCAGAATTAAAAAAATACTATCTAGTCATATATTTGCCAATTTAAATAGCTTGAATGTAAATAGCTATGACTGTAGTTTAACTGTTTAACATTTTGAGTAGCTTGTAGCTTGGGAAGCTTCCCTATCACTGTTTTATATGAGTGTAAAAAGAGCATTAACCAATCGGCCCACAAACTTACAGGCACACTTGGCGTTTCTTCTCTCTGCAGCTTCTCTAGACACTGTAAAGTTGATTGTAGAGATTTAGTAGTATTAGTACTATATGTTCTAGCATGCACAAAACTACTGTAGAAATCAAACAGCATGCCAAACAGAGAGCATAAAACAAGTGAACAAATCAATGTTATGAACACAACCCCACACCCTGTTTAATGCCAGTCACATCATCCATCATTCATCCTTCTCACCCGTTCGCATCCTTCTAAGGGTACAACGCCAGGCTTGCCCTGATCTCCCTTCTCGCCCTTAGCGCCAATTATGCCGGGCACACCTGGTAGGCCCTTGGAGCATTCGCCACAGCCCTCCTACAGTGAAGCATACACATGACACAAACACACATGTGTACTCACTGCAAGAAGCAAATGAACAATAAAAACACAACACCTGCATGCAATTACAAGTGAATAGTATGCTGGATTGAAGAGTAAGAAGGTACAGACAGACTGAGGAAGGTGTGTGAAATTTAAACAGGATATTTTGTTAACAGTAAAAACCGTGCTCTCACATTCCAGCTTGATAGAGCAGGAATGAAAGAACCCAAAAAACCTCAGCTCAAGAATGTACAAGGTTTCAAAGCCAAAAAATCTAGGGTTTGCAAAATAAATGATTTTTGAACTGACTCTGATCAGAGATATTCTTCTGCCTGAACAGCACACATTTACCACTAAGGCATTGGTGAAAAAAGATTATGAAAAGATTAAAAATTGTTTTAAGTGTCTTATTTTTATGCAAACATCTGACAAACATCTAAACAAAGTCTTAAACATCTTAAATGCACCTGCCAAATGTATTTTTGAACATCAAACCTGAGAAAATGTTCTAAAACTTGAAAATAATGCTGCAAAATAATCGGTTTGCCAATTATTGTTTGAGCTCAAACTAATTTGTCACAAAATGTAATTATGCTGTAAAAAATACAATATTAAATTAACATCTAGAGTTAAGTTAAGAAGCTTAATTTTGTTCCCTTACATAAATGCACTTTTGTTCAAACATTTGGGGTCAGTAAGTTTTATACTTTTATTTTGCAAGGATGCATAATAGTTTCCACAAAAATATCAAGCTGTTATCATCATTAATAATAAAAAAAATGTTTCTTGAGCAGCAAATCAGCATATTAGAATGATTTCTGAAGGATCATGTGACACTGGAGACTGGAGTAATGGCTGCTGAAAATTCAGGTTTAGAACAAATTATGTTTTAAAATAATATTTAAATTAAAAAAACGGTTTTTAAATGTAATATTATTTCAAAACATACTGTTTTACTGTATTTTTGATCCAATAAATGCAACCGTGCATTCTTATCACTCCCAAACTTTTGAATTGCAGTTTAAATAAATAAATACATTTTTAATAGCTTCGCCATGTAAAAATCATAAATTATGTATATACATTAATATGGTTGTATATGTATGAAGTATGTCAAGCTTAAAATTCAGCACTCGATTTTATGCAATATGCAGCAGGGGTTTCCTGCTTTATCTCTCTATCCACCGTAGGGTTCTTGGCCTTGAAAAGGTTGAAGACCCCTGCACTAAAAATTCCATCTTCCAAGAAAATGTATACATTGCATAGATGTCGTATGTGTACAATATTGGCAGCAGAATAAAAAAATGAACATTTATTCACACCACACCAACAATACTAATGTGTATGCTTCTGTACACATCATATTAACAGACAATACCAGTGTTTCCTTGCACATGCATACTAATAATGTCATAGAGAGAGATAAGTTGAACACATGCAGTTAATACAGATAAGTTAGCATGAAGGCTGGACTGCTTGCTTACCTTGCTTGTGGAAGCTGAATCCTGAGGCAGAAAAACAGGAGGCTGCAAGATGGAGGAGACAGTCAGACATGGTGACTGCATCAAAAACACTTTCATTTCACAACAAATGAATGTGCAATTATCATCAGAAGTTCAGAAGAAAGTGATTATGGTGTGACCAAGGCAATGCACTACACTAAAAGTTATTTTAAAAGCATTGCTTTGAAAGTAAAGTTACGATCTCATCATGTCATTATTAATAACAAAAATCTCATTTTAATAATGGAAGTATTTTGCATGAAATTATTCAGAAATTTAACATGATAAATTATTTCACATTATGCTACAATTATTTATTACGCTGTCATTTCAAAACAGTTTACTGACTAATTGCATCCATAAACATGTAAATGAAAATATAATTAATTATGGTTAAAAATATTGTGCTAGCTGGCCATTTACGGCATTGATAAAAAGTTACTTTCACATCCTACTTCAAAAAGCATTAGTTTCAGAGCACAAAAGACTTTCAGAAGGACAAAAGGCAAAACTTCACTGTTCAAAATCCACAATGTGATATCGAACCGTATATGTAGAGTATACAACGAATTCCCAGAGTATTTTGAAGCATTTTTAAAAATTCAACTCAAATTCCACTTCAACTCGAACCAATATATTATATGCACTTGGCCCACGTGGCCCTTTTTATATAGAGGACTTAAATATTACTCTAACTACAGTTAAACTTGACCGAATATGAGAGCGGCTCTCAGATGCTCTTAAAGGTGCTGAGCATTCAGCGCGTAGATAATGATGTGCTTCAAGTACGTCATCTCCTCTCACCACTGGCTGGTTTGGGCTCTCAATAGCTCAGTAAATTTGCCATCCAATTAATCTACTGTAATTGCAGTTTTAATATGGAAATTGGTCACCGTTTGCACTTTTAGTTTTTAAAAGAACCATTTGAATTCCTAATGTTATTCATTACTCTTTTTTAATTGAACTAGTTAGTGTTTTTGGCTCTACAGAACAGAATTAATTTGTGTATTAATAAACTAGCTTTGGGATTAAACTGTCCGCGGGGTCTGTTTCTCAAAGGTTGGTGAACGGGAGTTAAAAGAATAACACGGTTTAGATCTGATTGTGCTCTGGAAGAACTTGGTGGTCGAGTCTGCCGATAGAAGCGGAGCAAAGTGGGCCGGGACTGAAGTCTGGCCAAATTTCCGCTGCAGGCTGGAAGCCCGGAGCTCTGATTTCAGGATGGGCATTTAGCCAGCTGAGAAAATATGTATGCGGAGAGACGTGGCCATTAATGCCGAAATCCTGCTTTCAACCAAAGATCTAATGGCTCTTTCTGTACGGAACATCACTCACGGTAATGGCCGCCCTGACTGTAACTCAACACAATGGCAGTGTTTACCATTACACAAAGCCTCGGAGACTGTGAGTTAACTCTGAAAGGGACAATGGGACCTTCGGCGGCCATAAAAGACAACAGAGATGCCTCACGGAGTGCTGAGTTAAGATCCTCACATGCTTACTGGTTCCTTTTTGTATTAAAAAAAAGTTGCTGTTGTCCCCGTGAATCACCTCCGTCTCTCCGCACCGCTTTAAAGGAGGCCCAACCCGCTCTCCTTCTAACGCAGATGTCGACCAACCAGGCTCCTTGCTCTGTGTTTATCTACTGTAATAAAGCTCCTCCCCCTGTCTGGTTACTCACTGCTTGGCCGGGTGGACCCGGTTTCCCTGGTACGCCATCATTGCCAGGGATACCCTGTAAGAAGGAACTGAGGTTGAATTGGTTTAGCCTGTGGCCACAATCTGGACACCTCCTTCTCCAGCGGGGCAGAGGGAAAGTAGTCAAAGCCCTGGACCCTCTCCTGGTTTGTGTTCCAGCTCGGAGTAGACATTTACAGTTTTCTTGCCTTTCTCTGTCTATTTTTTAATCTCAGCTCTTCTGAGGCTTGGGAAATCAACACAACACCAGGTTAAAGACCACTCAGTGCTCACTGTGAGATCATAGACAAGGAAATTTGCCAGTTTATCAGGGTTATTTAAATGATGATGGGCTTAAATACCATCATTATTCCCATTGTATACTGAACTGATAAAGATGAAAATGGACTTGAATTAAATACAGCAACCTCACAGTGAGCTTCTGCATGGTTTTTAAAAAGAAAAAAGCAGCATGATCCCCAACTACTTATTTAATGTATTAAGATTACATTGAATTCATATTTTTGCACAGTATTTCAGCTATTCATTAGATTCTTTAGATTTACAATCTACATTAATATTTACATTTACTTTACATTAACTTTTAAAAGCACAGCCATTAACAAAGCAATCCCAGAAGCCCCTTTAAAGCGTGCAAATTTACCAGCAATGTTTTAATATAGTGCTCTTTTACAAACTACATTACAATTGCATCACATTACATTTACATTACATTATATTTAATTGATGGCAGCTTTAGGTATTAAACATTGTTTGCTAAATTAACATGTTTTAAATGTAAACATTATTGGTGCATTTAAATATGCTTTAGTTCAAGCCCAGAGATACCCATGCAGGCCTTCCCGATACAGAAGCCCCACAAAGATAGCAGAATGGAGGAACAGAGAGAACAAGCAGAGGTACACCCTGATGCCATCTGTTTTACACTCACCTGTGGGCCGGGGATTCCTGTAAAGCCTTGGGGCCCTGGGGGACCTGGAGGGCCTGGTGGTCCAGGAGGCCCCTAAGGCACATTAAGCACATGAGTAAAGTAAGACATTGGTCATTCATTACCCTTTTTATGTCTACATTTAGTAGAGTGTAGCACTGAAACCCTATTGTAATTGTTAGTTTTTTTAACAAACCTCTTAAAATGCTGCGATTTAAGCAGAAGAAGGGAGATAAAGAGTGAAAAAGGATGTCAGACCTGAGGACCAGCCTGCCACCTGCTCTCACCACCTGGGACCCCCTGCAAGAAAACAGCAATCAAATTCAGCACTGTGAATCACATCAGGTCTCATGAAATAAAAGAGTTTAAGAGGCCACATTCTTTGAGTGTGTATGTGTAAGAGAGTGATAATGTCCTCCTGATTAACAACAACAAAATAAAGCATTAGCTCACAGGTCCGCCAGTTCCAGGGAACATATAATTCAAACAGTTGCACTCTCCTGGTTCACCCTACAATGCAGGAAAAAAAAAAACAATTTGGTTACAGTGAGTTGGACATTTTCTGAGTGAACTGCCACAACTAGTTTCCAGGGCGATGCTATGTGGCTGCTAAGGTATTCAGAATGGTTTTTATGTTGCTAGGAGTTTGCTTATTGGAACAAACAATATATTTTAATTTAATATATTCAACCTACACTAAAAGAGAGCATCACAACTCAGCAAAACTAAGATATAGAACATTTATGAATATGATATAGAATATATTTGTTTCTAATAACCAATATCCATTTTTATTGTTGTTTTATTTTTGCTCTTTGACAATAACTAAATGATAATTTAGACTACAACAACAAAAACAAAAACATAAGCATTATGTTATTATTAATAAATGAATGCATACTGATTTATTACTAATAATAACAATAACACATACTAAAATGAATTTGTGATCATTTAAAATATAATGTTTTAATGTAATGACATTTGGCAGCTGATAAGTGTAAATATAGTTAAAAAATAGGTCAAACCAATTAGTATTTGGAATAGTAATAGTAATAATAATAATAGTGACAATTCCCTTTAAGATCATTAAGATACTATTATAGTTTTTACTAATATTTTGAGTCAGTTTTTATATTTTTACTTTTCCATTTTCATTTTAGTTAGACGTTTTGTGATTTTTTTGTGTTTTTGTCATCCCCCCCCCCCATATATGTCTATACAATTTTTATAGATTTTTATTTCAGTTTTAGGTTTAGTTATTTTAGTACATCAAGTTAAACTAAATTAAAATAAGATGTGTTGCCTTGGCAACCATCTAAAATAATTTATTTTATTAATTAATTTCAGTTAATGTTTATTTTATTTATTTAATGTTTATTTTATTTATGGTTTTAATTTTAGTTTTAGTTAACTATAATAACTATTAAATAACCATTTTACGGCTAAAAACACATCTTTTCTACACTTGACCCTCTAACACAAGCGTTCTCTATTCTTTTTCTATTCTATCTACTTGTTTTCTTTTTATTTATTATACAAAATGACCCTCTAAAACTAGAGGTCTCTATTTTTTTCTATTCTATCTACTTGTTTTCTTTTTATTTAATATATATATATATATATATATATATATATATATATATATTAAATAAAAAGAAAACAAGTAGATAGAATATATATATATATATATATATATATATATATACTGAACAAAATTAGAAACACAACACTTTTGTTTTTGCCCCCATTTTTCATGAGCTGAACTCAAAGATCTAAGACTTTTTCTATGTACACAAAAGGCCTATTTCTCTCAAATATTGTTCACAAATCTGTGTTAGTGAGCACTTCTCCTTTGCCGAGATAATCCATCCACCTCACAGGTGTGGCATATCAAGATGCTGATTAGACAGCATGATTATTGCACAGGTGTGCCTTAGCCTTAGGCAGTGACCACCATTTGCCTCACGCAGTGCAACACATCTCCTTCGCATAGAGTTGATCAGGTTGTTGATTGTGGAATGTTGGTCCACTCCTCTTCAATGGCTGTGCGAAGTTGCTGAATATTGGCAGGAACTGGAGCACGCTGGCGTATACGCCGATCCAGAGAATCCCAAACATGCTCAATGGGTGACATGTCCGGCGAGTATGCTGGCAATGCAAGAACTGGGATGTTTTCAGCTTCCAGGAACTGTGTACAGATCCTTGCAACATGGGGCCGTGCATTATCATGCTGCAACATGAGGTGATGGTCGTGGATGAATGGCACAACAATGGGCCTCAGGATCTCGTCACGGTATCTCTGTGCATTCAAAATGCCATCAATAAAATGCACCTGTGTTTGTTGTCCATAACATACGCCTGCCCATACCATAACCCCACCGCCACCATGGGCCACTCGATCCACAACGTTGACATCAGCAAACCGCTCACCCACACGCTGTCTGCCATCTGCCCTGTACAGTGAAAACCGGGATTCATCCATGAAGAGAACACCTCTCCAAAGTGCCAGACGCCATCAAATGTGAGCATTTGCCCACTCAAGTCGGTTACGACGACGAATTGCAGTCAGGTCGAGACCCCGATGAGGACGACGAGCATGCAGATGAGCTTCCCTGAGACGGTTTCTGACAGTTTGTGCAGAAATTCTTTGGTTATGCAAACCGATTGTTGCAGCAGCTGTCCGGGTGGCTGGTCTCAGACGGTCTTGGAGGTGAAGATACTGGATATGGAGGTCCCTCAAAACTTGCGACATCTGTGGCATTGTGCTGTGTGATAAAACTGCACATTTTAGAGTGGCCTTTTATTGTTGCCAGCCTAAGGCACACCTGTGCAATAATCATGCTGTCTAATCAGCATCTTGATATGCCACACCTGTGAGGTGGATGGATTATCTCGGCAAAGGAGAAGTGCTCACTAACACAGATTTAGACAGATTTGTGAACAATATTTTAGAGAAATAGGCCTTTTGTGTACATAGAAAAAGTCTTAGATCTTTGAGTTCAGCTCATGAAAAATGGGGGCAAAAACAAAAGTGTTGCGTTTATAATTTTGTTCAGTATATATATATATATATATATATATATATATATATATATATATATATTAAACTTACTATGTACACTTGTTGAGTCACAGCACTTACATATTATTGCACTTTTTTTGGTTTTGATCTATTGTTTGAAGCTTCTATTGTCCTCATTTGTAAGTCACTTTGGAAAAAAGTGTAATAAATGTAAAACATGGTCCCAACATGCACACACACACACACACACACGTGCACACACACACACACACACATGCAGGCATGTTACATTGTGCAACATGACATGACGTCGAAATTACAAAAGGATCTTCTGCAGAATTTTATACTGGCACTCAAAAGGAATGACACAGCACTTCATCACACTTAGGAAGAATATGCATCATTTGATATCAGCTGGCACTTTCCTCTGTGTTTAGACAAATTAGTCTGAGAGACAACAGAGGACATTAAAGAATGAAGCATTTCCAGGGCTTTTCTTTCGAGGTCTCTCTTTCTCATCTCCCTCACGCTCACTTCCTTTCTCTTTGATACTCGGTGATGTTGTCAGATTACAGATGACAGCTGTTATATTCACCAATTAATAGCCCTGTTTTAGCTCGAGGGCATTTTTAACTTTTTCAGCACTGTCAAACTCTTCTGTCAGACTTATGCGTCTGTTTGTGTCTCCAGGGTGGACACATCACTGTGCGTACAGACGATCGCTCTAAACATTACTCCTCCTATCCATCGTTCCCCACACACACACATTCTCACTGCTTCGGGGAACCTAGAAATCACCTCCCCAGCTCACTGATCCAGACACTTACCTTGTCACCCTTAGGCCCAGTGGCTCCCTGAAAGACAAGGAGAAACACACACACACACACACACACACACACACACACAGACACAAAGGTTCAGTTAGACAGGGTTATTGTGTGTAACTCTCCAGGGCCAGCAAGATGAGTGTGGATCGGGGAGGAGCAGCGACAGGTGACATGATGCAAGCAGACAATGTGTTGCTGTTAGGGATCCAGGCAGAGTCTGGACCCGAGTCTGTCTCTGGCTTCGCTCCTCAAGCTCTCTGCGACAAAGCCTCGGGTAATTAACATCTGATGCGAGAACAGACAACGTTAACTTTGCTTTTTTAATGAGACGAGCTCTGGCAAGACAACAAACTCTCGCTGCCTTTGTCTCTGCAGTTTATGGAAGTTCATTTGATGCCATCTCTAGACGGCAGAGCAATGAACAACGGACAATATGCTTGGGTGAATTTGTTAATGACAGAGCACGTGCCACAATATGGGAATAAGCTAGAGGAGTTGAGCAAAGCATTGCTGGAGAGGATTAAATAAATAAATAAATAAAACTTACAGGACTCCCATCCTGCCCTGGTATCCCAGGCGATCCTTGTGTACCATCCCTACCCTGTGACACAGAACACATAAATCACTTACAAGTGCAAGACAAAAAAATAAATAAAATAAAATAGATAAATCATTCAACTCCCTATTTTCTATGATGTGGAATAGTATATTGTATGGAAGCCCGTTTCCGCCACTGAATAAAAAATAAAAAAAGTTATTGCGACTTTTTATCTCACAATTCTGACTTTTTTTTCCTCGCAATTGCAAATTTACATCTCACAATTCTGACTTTTTTTTAATCAATTGCATCATATAAACTCAGAATTTGATTTTTTTTTCTCAGAATTGTGAGATATAAACTCACAATTGCGAGTTATAAAGTCAGAATTGCGAGACAAAGTCAGAATTGCATCATATATACTTGGAATTCTGATTTTTTTCTCGCAATTGCAAATTTGTATCTCACAATTCTGACCCTTTTTCTCAGAGTTGTGAGATATAAACTCAGAATTCTGAGTTATAAAGTCCAGTTCTGAGGAGAAAAAAAAGATTGATATATTCTCAGAATTGCGAGTTGACAATAACTTGCAACTGCGAGTTTTTAATCACACAATTCTGACTTCATTTCTCAGAATTGCGAGTTTGTATCAGGCAATTCTGAGAGAAAAAAAGTCAGAATTGTGAGATAAAAGTCGCAATTACCTTTTTCTTTTTTTTTTTTTTTATTCAGTGGCGGAAACGGGCTTCCATAATATTGTGAACATTAGTATGAATAAAAGCATACTTAATATGAAATATGCGCTTATCTTGCATTATTTATTATGCAAAAGAGATAATGTACATCCATAATGCCATTCAGATTTTAAATGTAAAGACGAGAGCAAGAACATAAAAATGGCTGCCTCTATGGCTGGAGACAATGTTTTTTGTCCATGTTTTATCTCAAGTTCTTACCGGGGGTCCAATTGGTCCCATTCCCATTGGCCCCTGTGGCCCTGGTGGTCCCATTTCCCCCTCTGGACCCTATTGATATCAAGCAATACATTAGGACAGCAGTGAGGTCAGATCCATTGTGTCTTTTGGCCTGAAGAGTACTGTGTCATTGTGTTGGTGATCTACCCTTTGTCCTGCTGGTCCAATTGGCCCTGCAGGTCCTTGACGTCCTTCTGGACCCTGTAATATACACATGACTGTTTTCACACTTGGTTTACATATTGAGGGGGCTATTTTATTTGTTATTTTGATTTATTATTGTGTATAATACACTACTGTTCACAGGGGTTAGTCAGATTTTTTTCTTTTTCTTTTTTAAAGAAAATAATACATTTATTCAGCAAGAATGCTGTAAATTGATCAAAAAAGACAGTAAAGTAATTTATAATGTCTTAAGATTTTTTATAACAAATAAATGCTGCTCTTTTGAACTTTCTCTTCACCAATGAATCCTGGAAAATGTATCACAGTTTCCACAAAAATATTAGGCAGCACAACTGTTTCAACACGGATAATAATAAGAAATGCTTCTAAAGCAGCAAATCAGCATATTAGAATGATTTCTGAAGGATCATGTGACACTGAAGACTGCAGTAATGACTGATGAAAATTCAGCTTTGCCATCATAGGAATACATTACATGTTAAAATATATTTAAATATAAAACAGTTATTTTAAATTCTAATAACATTATACAACATTACTGTTTTTCCTGTATTTTTAATCAAATACATGCAGCCTTGGTAAGCATAAGAGACTTCAGAAATATTTAAAAAATTAAACCAACCTCAACTTGTGAACAGTAGTGTATGTATCAGATAGCAGTAGACAAGTAAAAACACAGACAATTCAAAGAGAACAACATCTACAAATTTGCACACTCAGAGGGCCAAATCCATGTGTGAACACCCGAGAACAAGACACTTTTTGTGCACTTACAGCAACTCCAGGAAAACCTCTAGGTCCCTGCTCACCCTGAGTGAGAACATCAAAACATTAAAAAGAGCTGGCGCATTTAAGGAATTATTTATACCTACACATTTCTCTAAAAATAGTATAAATGAAAACAGATTTTCTGAGTGATTACAATAGCTGTTCATTCACCTGCAATCCTGGAAGGCCAATACCTGAAGGCCCAGCATCACCCTAATAATAAAAAACATAAGCATCACTCCACAGTCAATCTTATCACTCTCGCACACAGATGTGACTGATGTATGCACATTAGTCAGGTGTGTAACTTTACCTGACTGCCTTTGAGCCCTGGAGGTCCCTGGATACCAGGTGGGCCTGGTCGACCCTATAGAATAAAGATAATAAAGAAAGAGTCCAGACATACAATTTTTAGGTCTGCTGAACACACACACACACACAAAATAAAATAATTAAACACCAGGGGTATAATTCAGGTATTTTATCACAATACAATCTGACATTGATTCTCTTACAATACTTGCTAATACCTCAAAACTTGTTGCAATACAATTATGATTTGATTAGATTTAGGGGCATGTGATTGATATATTGATATTACCGTATTATATGCCCATTTTACACAACCAGTTACATTTTAATAACTCACAAATGCAACCAAAATATAACATGAATATTTAATTGAACTTTGATATTGTTAGTCATTTGGTCGATGCATTGATCTGTATCAATGTATCATTATACCCTACTAATCACACATATTTGTTTAATGGCATCTTAACTACACTACCGGTCAAAAGTTTGGGATCAGAATGATTTTTTAAATGTTTTTTTAAAGGAGTTTCTTATGCTCATCAAGGCTGCATTTATTTGATCAAAAATACAGGAATAAATGTAATATTTTGAAATATTACGATGTAAAATAACATTTTTCTATTTTAATAGAATACAATAAAATGTAATTTATTCCTGTGATGCAAAGCTGAATTTTCAGCATCATTACTCCAGTCTTCAGTGCCACATGATCCTTCAGAAATCATTCTAATATGCGGATTTATTATCAGTGCTGGAAACTTTTGTGATGCTTAATATTTTTTTGGAACCTGTGATACATTTTTTTCAGGATTCTTTGATTAATAAAAAGGTAAATAGAAAAGCATTTATTTAAAATGGAAATCTTTTTTAACAATATACACTACCGTTCAAAAGTTTGGGGTCAGTAAATTTCTATTCTTTCTTTTTTTTGAAAGAAATTAAAACTTTTATTCAGCAAGGATGTGTTAAATTGATAAAAAGTGATAGCAAAGATTTATATTGTTATAAAAGATTTATATTTTGAATAATGCTGTTTTTTTAACTTTTTATTCATCAAAGAAACCTGAAAAAAGTATCGCAGTTTCCAGAAAATTTTCTGGCAGCACAACTGTTTCCAACATTGATAATTGTAATAATAAATCAGCATTTTAGAATGATTTCTGAAGGATCATGTGGCACTTTAGACTGGAGAAATGGCTGATGGAAATTCAGCTTCGCATCACAGAAATAAATTATATTTTAAAGTATTTTAAAATAGAAACCCTTCTTTTATATTGTAATAACATTTTGTAAGATTACTGTTTTTTTCTGTATTTTTGCTCAAATAAATGCAGCCTTGATCCGCATAAGAATCTTCTTTAAAAAACATTCCAAGTCTTACTGATCCCAAACTTTTGACCGATAGTGTAAGTACTTTCGACATTAATCATAGAAGTTAACATCCCTATTTATTTTTTATTTAATTGTTTCATTTTATCATCTGCTCGGCCAAAATCATACGTTCAATTGCTTAGAAAAGCAATTCCTCAACAAGTTGCATGATTTGAAATATCCGTCATATATGTGCTCCTAAGTTTAATATTTGGAGTTAGGACCCTAAGTATGTGCAATAGTCAAAGAAAACACCACTAATTTATTGAGAAAGCATGCATTTGTACAGAAAATCTTGTACCTGTTTGCCTTCTCGGCCCTCGCCTGGCAAACCTGGCTCTCCTCTCTCTCCCTTGGGTCCTGGTAAGCCAACAACATTGCCATTTCCTTCAGGGAGTGATGGACAGCTGTCACACGCATCTCCCTGGTGATGTAGACACAGATGCAATAAGAAAAGAGTAAGCTTTCGAATTGCAAGTGAGCAGGAATCTAGATGGTCAACCATGCTTATCTGGTATTTTTTTGCTTGCAAACTTATACGCAGTCATATAAAAGGTGTAATCTATTATATCAACATGATGAATGATTATTAAAATATCCCGTGATGGCACTTAATTTACTGCAATGTAATTAATATGTGACTGCATGATCAATGTTATGTGACAGTGACCTTTTCTCCTTTTAGTCCATTAAGGCCATTCCTGCCTAGTTCTCCTTGAGGTCCTGGGAGTCCAGGTGCCCCATCCACACCTGGGTCTCCCTGTAAACCCTGATCACCCTACAAACATAAAAATCACAGTTAATGCCTAGAAAAAATCCCTATCGCAGAGTTAAAAAAAATAACTTACTTTCTCTCCTGTGAAACCTTGAAGACCTGGTGGCCCCTGTTGAGACATCCATTTTGAAAACAAGGTCAGTGTGTTTTGGACTTCTCAAATTAAAAATTTATACACTGATACACTAGAAGCAACACACCACCCTTGCCTCCTCTTATATAAAGCAGTCATAAAATAGGCAGGGTTACCTGTTTGCCCTCAACTCCTTCTCCTGGTGGGCCTGGAGGTCCTGGAGGGCCACGTTCCCCTGTGACCTTTATCGTAGATGGGCCACTTCCCACCTCAGAGGTTGTGTCTTGGCACACGCCACATGAGTCTCCCTTAAATACAAGGCATATTTAGTATTTGTCCCATGTAAGCACATCCATACACTTTTAATGAAGGAGAGAAAAGCATGGTATGAAAACATTCACTTACCTTTTCACCTTTTCGACCAGTTTTCCCTATACCGGGTTGGCCAGGATCACCCTGTAAAAAAATGACAACACTAGTGAAAATGCACTCAATTTAATGCATTTCTTAAAAAACTAAAACAAGAAATCTTTCTATCTATCTATCTATCTATCTATCTATCTATCTTTTTTTTCGAGTGTAACAATTTGAGTGATAAGCTGAACTGAAAAATAAACATGAATTTCAGAATGTCTTATTTTTTTTATACCGTTTGTCACACTTATGCTTTAATGACAGCAACATTCAAGTTGCATGAACTTGTGCATGCATGAAAAAGTTAAAACATTTGGGGTCTGTAAGATTTTGTAATGTTTTTGAAGTCTCTTATGCACTTTTATGCTAATCAAGGTGGTGAAAAATACAGAAAAACAGTAATGTTGTGAAATATTATTAGAATTAAAAAATATATTTTCTATTTGAATGCTTTAAATGCAATGTATTCCTGAGATGATAAAGCTGAATTTTCAGTAGCCATTACTCCAGTCTTTAGTGTCACATAATCCCTCAGAAACCTGACAGTTTCCTGACAGTTTACACTAAACTCAGCTAGACTGTTTTTATTGTTATTATTATTATTATATTTGCCTCTCCAACTGTGATATTTGTGTGTCTCCTAGTGCTGTAAGGTTGCCATCAAAACACTTTACACTCAGTAGAGCATAACAAAGAGCTGAGCTTAATCACCTTCTCTCCTTTATTCCCACTTGACCCTTTTGGACCAAGTTTGCCCTAAAAAAAACATCAGCATCTGCACATTAATCTAATGCTGAGGTCAGTCATAAATCACAGATGCAAGTTTAAAAAACAAAGAATATATATGAATAAAAACAAAAAGAATGTATAAGAATAAAAAATGGTTACTTACAGTTTTCCCCTCATTTCCTTTGCTGCCTGCATTACCCTATAATCAAACACAATGTCAACAGTGTGAGACAATCAACTTCAGAACACATGGACACATGAACATACATGTATTACAAAAAACTACTGTCTACACCTTACTGTTTCCGAAATGACAACATTATTTTATAATGCACTAGCAGGCACATGTTCTGTGTTAAAGATTGTTTCCCTTCAATACTTACCATACATACACAAAAAATGGCATTGAAAAAATAAAGCACTCTAACTTTTCTCCTGAACTAACTTTTAGCAATTACTTCTAACCATCTGGTCCCAAGGTTATTTTTAATGAATGTATGAAGTAAGTTTCTCTGCCCTAGAGGGCAACTACAGGTATAGTTCATCACGTTAAGTACAGAGGTGTTCCACTAAATCTGACAACCGACTTATTTTTGTGAAATGCTTTGTCTGAATTACCTAAGATAATGACATCCATATATTTAAGTGTCCAAATACTTTTCAGGGTCACTGCACATGCATGTGTACCTGTTTATAATAGTGTATAACCTTAAACCCATTCGAAAATGCAAAAATTCAGCATCCTAGAGAATACATTTCAAATATATTTACCTTTTCCCCCTTGAGTCCAGCAAAGCCACTTGGACCTGGTTCTCCCTGTACAGGAAAATCAAGTAAAAAGAAAAGAAAAGAAAAAGAAAAGCAGAGAATATCAGAATTCTCGACATGAAATGAAAGCTTTGGCTGATTAATTCCCCAATCTGTCGTTACAGTCATTTTTTAAAAGCATTTGTGCCTGAGGCTTATATCTGAGCCGAATGCGTGGTGTTACACAGATCAGGGATGTCTGCGATTACGCACGAGCCAATATATGCATCCCTGCACACTCATACACAACCACTGAAGTGGATATCAAAAACTATTTGCGTTGTAATTTACTGCACTTCAGGACTTGTGGGAGTAAGCGGTGGAAGTTTTTAAAATGCTGTGTCCTGGATGTCAATGAGCAATCACTCCATCACATTCACCTGCTCTCCTCTCTGCCCAACACCTGGATCTCCTTTCTCTCCCTTTTGAGCTCGATTCAAAATGCCCGCTGGAATATCTCCAATGGTAGGGCAGCCAGAACACTGTTCACCCTAAGAGAACAAAGATGGTAAGACTTCGCAACTTAATTTTGCTTCAGAACTTCTCCCAGTGTCAAGCAATTCACAAACAAAGAACAGATTCTTCATCTTTCTTGCCAACACTTGGCGGACTCACCTTTTCGCCTTTGGCTCCGTCTACTCCTGGCTCTCCCTGTGAAAGAATCACAATGTGTAAGACAGTTTGTAAAAATGGCTCAAACTCTGGATGACATTTTCAATGACTCAGCACTCTTGAATTTGAAAAAAAGCAGGCAGTAGTTTAGTCTGGAATACACCGCAATGTGCTGTAGTTGTCACAACACAGCTGCTGACTTTTAAGAAAAAGCTCTGCAACGGGAAGCAGCTATGAACATAAAATTGAAGGCCTACTGTATTTCATTGTCTTTGTGTGTGTATGTGTGGTCATATTGTGTATATTGGATTGGTAAATGGTTTCCCAGATACAGACTAAAAATAGGCCAAATAAATAAACTTAATAGTTACTTTCCAGTGCCTAGTCCAAAATAAGTTAAAAACGGTCCATGATTTTTATTTATTTATTTTTACATTTTGTTTTTTATCATATTAAGTATTGCTTGATTTTTTTTCAATAAAAAGCAAACATATTGTAAATTCAAAACTCTCTTCTCTGTCCAAAAACAAAACAAAATGGGTCTTTACAGTAGTTTGTGATGTAACAAAGATGAAACATTAACACATTACACCCACATGTACACATCAATGACAGATATTCAGTGTCCTGGCCTGGCCAGTAATAAAATAATGAGGAGGAAGTTGGATACATACTAATAGTCTGTAGTGATGTTTCTAATTTCTCATGCAAAGAGGGTATTTACATTTAAGTCTGGAATGTACAGTAGCAAAAACAGCCCAATTAATTCCAAGGGTCAGAGAAAGGGTGAAAATGGTAATGTAAGCTAAATTATGACTACTTTTAGTGAAAGAAATCCTGATTAACATTATAAGTGGACCTCAGGGGAATGAAATAAGATGATAAAAAGAACTACACACACATTTTAAAATCTGAAGAAAAAAAAAAGAAAATGTGAGTGAAATTTATGGAAAAGTCACATTTATGACATTAAACAAGTTTATTTTTTCATGCAGCAGATATATTGACTGGTAAATGCCCAGTTTATCAGGCATTTCATTCATTGTATTTTTATAACATCCCACCTTGTGTTACAGTATTGTGGATGTTAACATTTTCAACAAAACGTTGTTAAAAAATAAATAGTTTACATGTTAAATGCCAAAGTTCAATACTTAAGTTTGAACAATTTCAGCACAGAAATCATGATATTCCCCCATATATATATATATATATATATATATATATATATATTTGTGTGTGTGTGTGTGTGTCTGTAAACTCACCTTCTGTCCTGCTTTGCCATCCAGTCCTGCAGGGCCCTATGAAAATAGAGGCATACAAGTATCAGCATCAGTCTCCCTAATCATGACACTAATGTCATCCTAGCTGACCGCAACTTCTCCTCTGTAAATGTCTCACATTTGCACCCTGTCACTTTCTGCATCCCACGCTCTCGCTCTCTGTCCCATAACTAGGTATGAGAAATAGATTGTGATGGTATTGGAAATCATTACAGAGAAACGCGAACAAGTGCTTTATGGTATCCTGCACAGAATCCTTTTTTTGTCAGAATTTTTACCTCTCACTCTGAAATAGAGAGAAGAGAAATTTTAATAGGCTAAAAAATGGAATGGCCTTTACCGTATCCATTGAGTAAAATTAAATCTGACACAGAAAGTGGTCTAAAATTTGAGGGGGGGGGGGGGGGGCTGATGGATTTCATGGATGATATTAGAGACCTGAATGTTCCTGAAGCTATAATGAAGTACGACAGAAGACCTGTTCTCCCTGCGACAGGGTAGTGGAATGGCGACAGCATTTCTTATTCAACACAACAACAGCAGCTGAAAAAGACCTCGCTGATTGTTGGCTTATTTCATTAAGCTTGGCAAACACAGATATGGCGGACCTACTGAGGTGAATAGCATTGTCAGCTGGATATTTTGCTATGATAAAGTGTCTACCAGGCACAGATTTGAGTACTGGAAGATAAAAGCAGTTTCAGGATGCTACACTGAGACATTTAATCAAACAAGATGAACTGTTTTTAGCTTTTTGTGATAAGCAGTTTGTGAAGTTGGTTTTGAGAGTGAACTCACAGGTGGACCCTGTTCTCCTTTGCCTGGGGCCCCTGGTTCTCCTTTAGGTCCCTGCTTACTCTGAAAAGCCACAGTGTTGCCAGTGGAATCAATAGAGACTGCTGGACATGGTTCACACGGTTCTCCCTGAAGACAGAAAAAAGCATATTAAATGGATTGTTCTCCTAAAATTTAAAAATGGTTAAAAACAAGGACTCAACTCAGACTCAACAAGGTGGACTCAGACCAAACCCTTTAGTATATAAATAATGCTAAAATAACTTAATTCAATTCAATTCAAATTTATTTGTAAAGCACTTTACAAATCGTTGCAAAGCAGCTTTACAGGAAATTTCGGTTTTAGGAGTAGGTTATTAGTGGTACAGTAAAAACCATGCAGTTAGTTAAATTACATCTAATCAAACAGACGGTGAACACTGATTATATGTTGAAATAATGAAATGACTTTCATATTATGGTGAAAAATATGGCACTAGACATTTGTGTCCTATGCAAGGAAGTAAATCATATGGGTTTGGAGCAACATAAGATTAAGTAAATAATAAAACTGTCCCTTTAAAAATAAAATAAAGCAATAATAAGTCAAGAAAATGCATTCTGTGAATTCTGAGTAGTCTCATAACAGGCAATAGTAATTTTCATGCAGAATTTGAAATTCAGACTGCTTAGACTTACCTTCTCGCCTTTAGGTCCCCAAGGACCTCTCGGACCCTGTCAGCAAAACAAACCACGTCATTGGGTATGCATGAAGATTAGAACCGAAGAAGCTCATTGAGTTGCAAATGCAAATTATGTGCTGATAGCTCCAGTGGTAATACAACTAATTATGGTGCTGATGATAGTAAACACATTTTGTCCCTTACAGTGACAGAACAATCAGGATAGTGATGCAAAATCAGCATAATTAGCTTCTTCTGTCTTAGCGATTCAGCACACGCCATCGTTTCACATTGACATCCCTCTATAGGTCAAAATGAGAAAAAATGCACTTACAGGCTCTCCAGGTTTTCCGTCTTCACCAGGTGTCCCAGAATTCCCCTAGAAATAAAGAGAATGTTTTGTTATTATTAGATATAACATTGCCAGGAACATAAGAAAGCTAATGGTACAATATGTGTAACACTCTCATCACTTTGTGGTCAAACCAGGAAAACACATATTAGTAAACATACTTTCTCTCCTTTAGATCCTAGAGGTCCACCAGGGGGGCCCTGTGAGATAAAAAACAACTTTTTATTAAGTAAAAAGAGACAAAATAGAACATTAGCATAATAATAACTGTCAACTGATCACTTTTTATCAGGTTATTGTATTTTTAATGTAATGATTTTTTTATTGTAAAATATTGCATGCATATTTTTGTAAAATATTTAACTCGTCAGTCTGATCAAATTTAATAATTAATTAATTAATCATTTTCAGTTAAATTTGATCATTGGAAATGAAAGGTCTGGTCAAATATTCTAGCAAATGTGGTAGGTCTACATATACTGTACATGGTACAGGAATAGAGATCATATGCAGAATATATACATACTGCAGAAATGCAACTGTAGTATATTCTAAATATAGCCTGATTATATTATAACAGTATTTTAGATTTTTGCCAATTCAGTAATGAGAAGGAAAAAAGAATAAAAAAGTAGGAAAATGCACTTATTAACACTGACTGAAAGAAACAAAGCTTAAAAGTTGGTCCAAAAACACTGACTGACAATAACACCAAAAAAAAAAAAGATAAAAAGTCAGTTACCATTTTTCTCTGAAACTCAACTTGGCAGTTGCAGATCCTATTTTTGCAACACTGTTTTTGGAGGTCGACTCTATTTTCTACCCAGTAAACTCAAAAACAATACACTAGAGAATACATCCAAAATGCAATAACTTTAAAAGGTATTAAAACCTCAATTTAGAATCTGAAAAACTGTCTAGAAAACTGTATTTGAATGACGAATCTTCCTACGGGTGGTCCTGGTTTCCCAACTCCAGGAGGTCCAGGAGGTCCTGGGCGGCCTGGTTCTCCTGCAAGCCCCTCTGGACCAACTACACCAGGAACGCCCTGTGAATTAATCAGCACTGAGAAAAACTTGCTGTGCATAATAAGCACTAAAGATAATGACACCACAAAACTAGTTCATTTATAGCATCCTAGAAAACTGTTAAAAGAATCCCCATAGGATCAGTCCATTTTACCTTTTGTCCTTTAGGGCCCACCACACAAATAGGATTAGCTCGACCCTGTGACAGCCAAGACCAATAAAAGATCATTAGCTTGAGTTCATCTCAAACGCCGGCATTAGCGGCATCACACTGCTTATATAACAACCCTCCAACAGGAATCAAACAAGTCAGTTCACCGATGACTGGAGGCTTAGATAGATAAACAGTTTAAAAGCAAATTCCAAATATGCATTAGTCTGCTCGGCCATATTCGCCATCCCCTTAGTATGCTTTGTATACGGAATAGAAAAGATTAAGGGTAATGCGACCCGACTATCCATTTAAAAGAATCAATGAGGCTGCATTGATTTGTGGCTCTTTGTTGGCTTATATAATCTATGCAGCATTAAGAAGATTTAACACCCAAACAGATATCTAATGAGAAGAAAAGTCAGCAGTGAGTATATGGGTAAGAGTCTAATGCATAATGCTTTTCGCACTAGAGTGCTTTGAATATATGGAGCCACTTTAAACAATATAAAAGGAAAGAGACTCTTGCATCCTTTTAAAATTAAAATATGTGCACAGAGACATATTATGCATGTTATACAATTGCTTTTTGAGTACACTCCTGCAGCGAGAAATATATCAACACGTCTGAATAAGACTCAAAAGGACACTGGTATATATAATGTACTTAAAGTATGAGCATCTTTGACATTCACATCAAATGCTAGTCACTTACATCTTTGCCTGGACTTCCGGGCAAACCAGTGGCTCCGACTTCTCCTTTATGTCCTTTGTCACCCTGAGTATGTGTATGAGAGTGACAGACAGACAGAAATGGAGATAAGTAAGCGGCAAGCTCTAACACACTCATTAACAGTCATACTGTCTTCCTTTACCTTCACTCCTATAGCTTCTCCCCAGTTGGCAGCCATACCCTGAAACGTAGGAGAATGAGAAATGGGTGAATCAATAGCCAGAAATAGTATCAAGATATCCCCTCTGCTTCAGTGAAGACTGTTGAACAAAAATTTGATCGCCAGGCTCTCTCTCTAAGACAAGGGTGGCCCACACACTTACCGACTCTCCCTTCTCTCCTTTCTCCCCTTTAGCACCTTCTAAGCACTAAAACACACAGATACAGCATGTCACCCAAGTGACTAATTCACATTCAGTGGAGGCCAAAAATATGAGACCACAGAGAAAACCTGGAATTGATCACCTAATTTAAACCTGGAAATAATACTTAAATAACACTATGCAAGATAACTCATGAAACATTCACTCAAACTGTTATGCGGATCTAATCTGAAATTACTGTGTGTACAGTGCCATTCAAAATTTTGGGATCAGTAAGATTTTTAATGTTTTTTTAAAGAAGTTTCTTATGCTCATCAAGGCTGCATTTATTTGATCAAAAATACAGAAAAAAACTGCAATTTAAAATAACAGTTTTCTATTTTAATATAACTTAAAATATAATTTATTTCTGTGAAGCAAAGCTGAATTTTCAGCATCTTTACTCCAGTCTTCAGTGTCACACAATCCTTCAGAAATATTCTAATATGCTGATTTATAATCAATGTTGGAAATAGTTGTGCTGCTTAATATTTTTTGGAACCTGTGATAATTTTTTTCAGGATTCTTTGATAAATAAAAAGTTAAAAAGAACAGTGTTTATTCAAAATATAAATTTTGTGTTATAATATACACTACTATATAAAAGTTTGGGGTCAGTGTTTTTTTTAAGGAAATTAATACTTTTATTCAGCAAGGATGTGTTGAATAATTACTGTTCTTTTTAACTTTTTATTCATTAAAGAATCAAATAAAAAATTATCACAGGTTCCGAAAAATATTAAACAGCACAACAGTTTCAACACTGATAATAAATCAGCATATTAGAATGATTTCTGAAGGATCATGTGATATTTAAACTAATCATTTTCAATGGAAAAAAAAAACAAAAAACAAAAACATTTACATGTTTATTTTAAAGAAGACAGTTAATTCATAACTTCAAATGATCAGTCTGGGACAGAAAGGTGATTTTCCATGCAAAAACCATATTGACTCACTCGTCCAGGAACTCCAGCACCAGTACAGTCCAAACCCTGTGAGGTAAAAAAGTATTTTTTGAACAATTTAAGGAACAATACCCCACACACACGTGTATCAACATCCCTGACAAATTGTATATAAAGAAACAGCCTTGCTTTTAAATGCTATGTATCATCCGCCTCCCCTCATCCTGAAGAATCTTAATATCGTCTGGATGCAGGGTTACTCATTTATGTTATTAATACATTAAGGGATCATGCCAGTAATAATGAAACTTCTGAGTAGTCGGCCAAGCTGGATCACTGGCACAGAAGCTAGCTCCTAATGAGGCATTTGTATAAGATGCCAAAATAAACAGCGCTGCAGTCATTTATTCCCAGCAAGCCTGGACAGAGAGCAGGATTTAGCACACAAATGTACTTATTTGGTATGATTCAGTGTTTGACATTTCTTACCCGGTCTCCCTTCTCTCCTTTGAGGCCTGACTGACCCGCATAGCCCTCCTGAGTAACCTGCAATAAAAAGAAGAATTTGATGTACTCCATTGTGTAGAACACAATGTCATATGAACCCCCTGTTAAAAAGACCAGCTTGGATTGAGCTGGTAAGCAAAAATTAACACAATGAGTGGGTTTACTGTGCCAAGATTTCAATCTTGTACATGCAAATATGGAACAGAGCATGTGACGTGGTAAAAGCACTGATCAGTCCTTAAAACTGTGCAAAAATATCTGGCACTGGACAAAAAAAAAAACACTAAATGCATTTTGTGCATTAACACTACACAGTGAATGTGGGTTTGCAAGTGCATTGATAGCTGCTTCTCAAAATGTTCTTATATAAGTTCCTCCAAAGCAGCCACAAGTCTGGCCAACCATTCACACCTAACAAGTATCACGGATCCTTGCCAGATTTTTCAAAGACATAAATGCATCTCTTTCCAAGGGCATGATAACGCAGCACTCATGCACACTCATGCATGCAAATCCTGCTGCCTACCTACACAGCCATTAAACATGCGTGGCACGTGGCAAACTGAATGTGAATACCCACACTCGATTCCTCATTGAGCAGTACACAGCCTGCACACTGGAAAAAAGAGAAAACCAGGTTGTTCCTATCCATGATTTTTGAAATAGTATTTCGCTCCACTCTACTTTAAACCAGCTTTGCTTTTGATGTTGTTACATATGTCGGCCTGGGGGCGGCAGTGCAACATAACATTAATTGGCATGGGAGTGCAGAATCGGGAGCGCGCACACGAGGACCACAACTACGTGTCATTTCAGCTTGCTGCGGTCCTCTCATGGGAGACAAAGATCAATAGGAACAGAAGACTCCTCACAGCAATGTTCACCAACGCCAGCTGCAAAGCTATAAGGCAGGGGGACACGCAATGTCAAATACTTATAAATAGCTGTTAGTTTTTAGTGGAAGAGCACAATTAAAACAAAATCTACCACCCGTCGAGTCCTACTCAGCCAACAGGCGGTTAACGTGTATTGATGTGGTGAGGTAAGAGATGAGAGGAAGGGGCCCGTCTCTGTGCCGCAGCTCTGAGAACGGTTGGCTGACACGCTGGGCTGATTCATTCTTTCCAGAGGTGCACCCGGAAGAAAGTAGCTACATGATGAAAATCAACTCTTTGAGATTTTCATGCACTCGCTCTGTTCGCATGAATGAATAGATTTATATGCGAGCCTATATTCTACAGCGCTCAGTGCTGTAGAGGAACATACTGGGTTTAATACAATTTAAGGTATTATATTGGCACATATATTATAGGGAAATTTCATTTCAAAGCAAAAATCTAGGTTACAATGAGGCACTTACTATATGGTGAACGGGGCTGATCCAAACATTAAAATACTCACTGGTTTCATAGTATAGCCAGAAGACATAAAGGTATCACTTTAATATAGGGACTAGTTCCAACTGTTAACTAGTTGCTTATTAGCATGAATATTAGGCTGTTTATTAGTACTTATAAAGCATTCTGCATGACCATATTCTACATCCTTAATCCTACCCAATACTTAAACTCAACTACCTTACTAAATATTAATAAGAAGCAAATTAGGAGTTTTTTTGAAGCAAAATTCATAGTTAATAGTTAGTTAATAGTGAAAACTGGACATTAAAATAAAGTGTGACCGACATAAAGAATATGCATGTTAACATTAATCTTGTGAGAGAAAAACAATCACTTACTAACCTTTTCTGCGCAGTCATATCCAATTTTACAATTTATTTGTGATGATAATATAGGCCTACTGTAACACCTAAAAATGGTTGTAAAAAGATGAAAAAAACTTTAGTTTTAGGAGAAGAATTAGAGCCAGATTTACTAACAGCTTGCGCCAGCACAAAGTATCTTTTGGTGTTAAAATAGCACTGTCAGGATTTACTAAAGACACACAGTGAAGAATTAGCCCTGAAAAGGTGTGGGGACAGTTACTTTTGTACCTGACCTTATTGAATATGCATTTGTAGGAATTTCCCTTTCAGACGCAAAATTTATGGGAGGAGAGTATTAAAATGAATCACGCAACACTGTTTACTAATGTTTGCACTTGTCAAATTACTGGTATTTGCGGCATTATTTAATGCCCAAAAAAGCATGTCTTAAAGCAGGCGCTAATTTGCGCTGCTCTTGGTAGATTGCGCTGCATCTGCTCATAATATAAAGTATTCAGCAATATTTTGAATATCTGTTTTTATATTCTCAACTTTCATTTTAATTGAAGTATTACTAATTTTCTTACGTGCTTAACATTTTTATTATCTTTTTTTTAAGGATTGCTACATAGCTTATTTTTGTTTTAATTTGAGCAATTTTAGTACTTTTAGAATAATTTAATCTTTATTTATTTCTAATTTCCATGTTAAGTTTAGTTTTAGTTAACAACAACACTTTTTCACAACAGTTTGAGACGAGGCCGTCGACCCATTGTTTATCTCTGTGAATCAAATCAAAACCAAATGTCCCACTCGCATCCCACTCAAATACTGGCATTTTCTGCCTTTGTATTTTATTCGAAAGAAGGTAATACCTTTTTTCTATGAGTCAGAAAAAATGAGTTGAGAATTGAGTGGGTGCAGAGAGGGGAAAAGGTGACAAACAGACAAGAGTTTTATGTATGAAACATGGGTGTTATTCACATATTGTGCCAAGGGAGCACATTTACCGAGCAAATGCAAGTCTCCCTAATTCCAGGTGGTGTAATATTACACAATATGCTCTGCTATTAGTAGTACATTATCTCATGAGTTTGTCAGGGTCAGTGTCAATGTTCTTCCCACTGCAACTCAGCACGCATCAATCTACTTACCAACAACTGAATTTCTATAGCTATTGGGTGAAATCTGCTGGGGTCACAATCTTTTTTGTCAGGTTTGAAGCCTTATAATTGGGTCTGCCTGTTGCTGTTCATGGCAAATAGAAATATATGATTTTCTGGTTACTTAATTCAAATAACTTACTTTCTCTGCCAGTTCCTTGGATCCGAGAATTGCCTGTAGAACATAAAAACAAAAGAAATGGACAATGTTAGAAATGTTAATGTTACAAATTTTAGTAACTACAAATCTAATAACATTAGTTCTCTTACTGCAGCTGTGGTTTTCAGCAAACATGAAGAGAGATCACATAAACAGATTGTTTAGGGGGGAAAGAGAAGAAATAAGAGCTGAAGCCTCCTAAATAGGGTCTAGCAATGCTATCTCTCACTCTTCATTCTTACCTAACAATGTTTTGCTGACCTGGCATGTTCAAGTGTTTGCTTTATCTAGATTTGTTTGTATTGTCATTTTACCATTACAGAGTTTCACCAGTATGATCAACAGTGAATATGAAACTCTTTTGAAAGAGAGCAAATGGGGAGGAGAACTGGCAGAAACGGAGAGGGGGAAGTGCAGTGAGGAGGGACATGATTTGAAAGAGAACATCAGGGACAGGCAGAAAAACAAAAGATGTGTTTGTAGAGCAAATGTGTAAGTAAATCCTGGAGTCATGTCCGAGCAGAGAGAGCAAATACAGCATCGGAAAGGCTAATCAGACTGGATAGGCATGAAAAAGGAAGGAGAAATCAGAAAAACAAGAGTATGACAGAAAAGTGCTCAGTACCTAATCTCCGGTCATACCCTGAGATCCAGGTTAGAAATTGCTGAAAGCGCATGCACACACACATGCACAAACACTAAAAACAGGGTTCCATAGAGAACACGAAATGGACATGTCCATATAGCTACAGGCTTGCACAGGATGGAAGAGAATTGTAATGACCTGTTCCAAAAACCCTGGTGGAATGAGTGCATGAATAATGCAGGAAACTTTGTTTAGCTGCAACTCTCAGCTCATGAATTTCTTCCTGCCGGTGAGCTTAACAAAAAAGAATGTGATGACAGAAGAATACTGTGCTTTTAAGGGACTTTAATGCAGGGTGGATTGAGGATCTGTGTAGGAGGAAGGGGTTAATCCAGAAGTAGGCTAATGCTAGCAGCCTCCAACACAGCCTGGAACTCATTACAGTCTGTCGTAAAACACAGACCGCTATGGTACAAGACAGTAACCCGGGTCAGGGGAAAACATGGGAGCATGTGTTTTTTTTTTGCCTGTCTGCACATGTGTACCTCCAATAGATAAATAAAGGAAAGGGCTAGAAATATGTCTGCTGAACTTGAACTCACAGTTGTGGAACTGTCTGGTAAAGACTGTATATGGAAGAATTCCACAAATTAACAAACACATGCACAAAATTACCATAATTTGTGCATGATCTCATGTACACGTCAGCAAAACATGGCAGTTTCTTTAAAAGTAATGCAACTGCAAGTATATTGAAGACATATGCGACAATTGTTTTTGGGTTTTTTAAATTTATAATAAACATAAATGTGTTTAACCCTCTGGTATTGTTCATTTGGGGGCACTTGTACTGTTTGTGGTCAAAAGTGACCGAACACCTGAAATGTAACTTATTTTCTTTTATTTTCAGTCAATATATTTTTGTTCATTTATATTTTTATTTTTTATTTTGTATTTTAAGAGAATTTCATGGTACTAATTAATTTTTAATGCAATAATTACGATTATTTTTTCTAATATTATAAAAAATTCTAATATTTTTATATGACTTTTTAATTAAGGCAGTATATCATGAAATGTTGGTTTGAAATGTGGAATGTGTCTATTTTGCACTCTTGATATTTTCATTGCTGTGCACTTTTTTCTGCATTGTGAATGATTTGTAGATAGTACATACAAAAAAATTCTAGTATTTTTGCATACTTCCCCTTCGTTTCCAACTACGAACAACATAAGTGACTATTTTTATTTTTTTACGACCATTTAGCTTTTTCGAATTAAGTCCACAATTTATTTATTTATTTATTTATTTATTTTTGTGATCACATAGTGACTGCCATAAAAATCATGGAGTTTCGTACCATTCCGATGAAGTAGCGATTTTTAAAAAATAATGATAAAAAAATAAATAAATAAATAAAATTCTGTCTAAAATGACTGAACAATACCAGAGGGTTAATTAAGTGGAGTAACTTTTGGAACAGAAATATACGTATGAAAATTATACACTGGAAGATTTAAGTCATGACTAGTTTTAGTCACGTTCATACTCTTTTTAGTCTAGTCAAGTTTTAGCCAACTATAAGTCTGAGCATTTTAGTCTTATTTTAGTCAGAATTATCCATGACTATTTTCGTCTAGTTTTAGTCGACGAAAACTGATGACATTTTAGTCTAGTTTTAGTCAATGAAAATTGTATTTTAGTCTCTTTTTTGCAATGCAATTCTATTTAACCCAGTCAATATAGTATAAGTACCTAGTAGTATAGACGAAACCAAAATTTTCTTTTAGCCAAACCCATTTCAAACAAG
>JAFVLL020015131.1:12500-148941 GCA_021397915.2 Tor tambroides | reverse complement strand
AGTAAACTAAAAAATTGACTAGCCAATGGCGATTCAATTGCCAAGGTGTCCGTAGAGGGTTGGTGTGTAATGTTGCTGTTTGAGCACAAAAAATATCTACAAAGTTGCGGCGCTGAAAGTTCAATGAAAACGGAGATAACATCTTTTAAAATTCTGGCAGTTTAATGCCTACAAAAACGGCTCGTAGAGACTACAGCGAGTTACTTCCCAGGTTTGTGACATCACAAACCCAGACAAACCCCGCCCCCGGGAACATGCAACGAAGGGGGTGAGGCCATACGTTGCTTTAGAGAAGAGGAAGAAAACTAGGGGTGCACGTAAAAATCTATTCATATATGAATCGCGATTCTGTCTTCTAACGATTCTAATGGATTCACAAGTTTCAAAATCAATGTTCTAAAGCAGCGGTTCCTCATGTCACCCTGCTCTGCACACGCTCTGCATCTCTCTCAGATCATCAACTCAGCTCAAACAATCAACTGTTCCATTTATACACTTATTTTCACATAGCTATGAGAAATGTTATACATGGACACACGTGCAGTTGCCGAACTGTATTAAAGCTTTAATCAGGATAAAATCGTATATTAAAAGCTAACAGAAGCAGTAGCATTTACAAATAACAGCGTATGTAAAAGTATGAGACAACAACAAACAAAAAACATACCATTAAGAGCCGTGCTTGCACAGGTTCTGCACTATACTCTTCACTAATATCCTCTGCGTCTCAATCGGACTTAAATTGATAAGCAATATAGACAATGCCATTGTTTACAATACAACCGGAGCACATGCGCTGAGCTGAGGGGCGGGACGTTTAGACGCGCACTAGAGGCGGTTTAGCCAATCACAACACACTGGACTAGCTAACCAATCAGAGCCCATTGTGTATTTCTGAGGGAGGGGCTTCATAAAAGCAGGAAATGATCAGCGCGTTTATAGGAGAAGGGACAGAGCGGTGTGGAATAAAGGTAAATTATGTGAAAAATAATGCGTTTTTTTTTTTTTTAAAGCGAAGCATTAACATGTTAGACTGCACCCTATAAACACAATCAACCCTAGAAAAAAACAAACAAAAAAAAACAGTCAACCACCCCTTTAAATATATTCAAATAGAAAACAATTATTTTAAATTACAATAATATTTCACAATATTACTTTTTTTACTGTATTTTTGATCAAATAAATGCAGCCTTGGTGATCATTAAGAGTATTCTTTCAAAAACATTAAAAACACTTTTAAATGGTTGTGTGTGTATATCTTTTTCAATTTTTCACCATTGGGAATAGTTTTGTTTATATCATCACTGTGAAGTGTATTAAAACACTTGTTATTATTTTAAATGCCAGTAATTGCTGTGCGGTTGCTAGGTGGGTAAACATTTATTTCTGAGCAGATGTGGCACTATACTCTGTGCTATATACTATAAACGAGCAAACTCCAAAGTTTTACAACTGTGTTTACAGCAGTGCTATTAACAAGTAAACATTGACAACACTAAAAACACCTGAGAGAGCTGTAAACTGCTAGCAGTACAGTTCCATAAACCAAGTGAATATCTTGGCTCTTACTATGGCTTAGAGACAGAATAGAAAGAAGGAAGCACATAAGATAAGCAGAAAATCTTACATCTGTACTTATCTTCAAGGTGAGCTTTGCACAAACAGATTATTCCTGTTTTGAAGGATAGGGTACGAATCTTTCCGGCTCGTCCTCTGCGGCAAAAAATAAAATAACAAGGTGACAAATGACTAAAGCGAGACTGTCAATTTCTTTTTTTTTTTCTTCAGATAAAGAGTCAAGATCAGAAACAAAATGCTCTCAAATGTTTCTGCACCATAGGTTGGTAAAATATACAGTACTGTTGTTGTATTTAAAAACAAAGAAATTCTTTAGAATTTGTTTTGTGCAACCAGGGTATAAGAAGGCTTTTAAGACATTTAAGACATTTATTAATGCTGTTTGTCCATACAGAACAAACCCATAATCTCAAAAAAGTGTGTATCTCTTTTATATAATTAAACAGGCTGGGAAACATATTTAACCCCATAACTGTCACCTGCCCGTATACGGGCAACCTAAATTTACTTCACTATATTACTATTAAATCCTAATCTAGTCATGGCAAACTATATATCGTTGGAAAGGTCTAAGACTCAAGAATACATATTTGTTGATGATTTTGCAGAAAAAATATATTTTGGAAGAGTAATGGATTAATATATGACAAGAGTGTGCATCAAAAAATCTGTATCATTACAGGAGTTTAAAACTGTCGCCTGCCCGTATACGGGCAACCTAAATTTACTTCACTATATTACTATTAAATCCTAATCTAGTCATGGCAAACTATATATCGTTGGAAAGGTCTAAGACTCAAGAATACATATTTGTTGATGATTTTGCAGAAAAAATATATTTTGGAAGAGTAATGGATAATATATGAAAAGAGTGTGCATCAAAAAATCTGTATCATTACAGGAGTTTTCACCTTCGTAACAAAAAGTCAACAACCACACTTTTAATCATTCAAACTTTGATTTTCATGCTAAAAGTTCATAACATAAACATTGATTCTAGTATTTAGCCAAAAATATTCAGAAAATAATATTATACATAGAGAATATCTACCTACCCCTATGCTGTATACATTATTGCAAAACCAAATAGATTTTATAAATAAAAAAATGCCCATTATAATTTATTCATTCAATACATGATACATCAACTATAAATATATGTTGCCGTGTTGGTAGAGTCCTCCCTCACAACATTATGTCCAATAACAGCATGGCAAGGCAGTCTCAGTAACCAAACAGAGCTGCCAGAGCTGTTACTAACGCTCAATTGATGTCTGCCTCTCAGTGGACCTATGATCTCTTTGCCCCTAGTGGATTTTTGGAGGTTATGCAGCTAAAAGTCTTACAGAAAGCTCATTTTTTGAGTTTTTGACCTAAAATTTTTAACACAACTTGGTTAGAATTTTGGCTTTGACTTTCTGTCTTTTTTAGGCTGAAACCTATATTAATTTATATATTTTTTAATAAAAGAAATAATATATATTTTATTATATTTTTATAACAATAAACTTAAATTTCAATAACTTTTATATAATTTAATTCTATAAAATTTTTCCACTTCAGCAATAATCTGCCAAGTGTCTTCTTTTAAAAGAGACCAACCATAAGTCTTTAGTCCAAAGGGTTCATGAATTACAACCATTTAAGTTTGGGTAGTGCATTTTCACATCAATGCTCAAAAAGGGGGGTGACAGTTAAAGGGTTAATGAGGACTTAATGCTGTTTATATCAGCAAAAAGTTTAAAATACTCAAAACAAGCTTTATTCAATCTGTACTGAAAATGGTTTATGTACTAATATATCAATACAAAAAAGGAAAGAAAAAAAAAGGAAACAGATTGTTTAGTAAAATCTATACACTAAATGTGTTAAATATTGTTTTAGTCTTTCCTTTCTGTGATCGGTTGGCCCAGAGGGAAGCACTCCTACAACCATCTAAAACATCTTACAATTTAAACACAAAAAGTAAACAGTCATAATTCATCAACAGTAGCATAAATGCACTGTATTTATTGAATAAAAACTACTCTGAAACCATGAGCCTGCAGAATAGTGCCACATTTTGACTCTGAAACATGCAGTGCTCAGATTTACGTAAATAAATCATTGCCTTTTGTCCCCAAATTTAACTACTTTGTTATACCATTTAAGATTTTTTAAGGCTTTAAATTCAATCAAACTGTGTTTCAGAGTTCTTAAGGACCCACAGATACCATGTCAACACCCCATATTCTTTGAATACCATTGCCTTGCAAGACAATCTAGGCAAAAAGCAGACGTAGAATGAAAAGACCTCCAATGTTTTTCTCTCAGTTTACTTTGGGGGACAGATGGGGGTCTTCTGTGGAATCTACCACCTCCATGTACAAACACTGCATGATTTATGGCACAGTGTGATCCTACTGAGAAACATGCTGAGAACTGACTCCAACTCCAACTGATTCTCTCTGACTCATATGTTCTAAAATTTAATGGATTAGTTCACCCCAAATTTAAAATTCTGTCATCATTTACTCACCCTCATGTTGTTACAAACCCACATGACCTTCTATCAATCATGGAACACAAATGAGTTTTTTTTCTGATGCAGTGCGGCAAGGACATTTTTCAAAATGTCTCTTTTTACGCTCCAAAGACGACAGCATGTCATGATTTGGAATGACATGAGGGAGAGTAATTGATGACAAAATTTTAATTTGAGCTATCGCTTTAACATTATAAACACACAAACAACAAAAAAAGGTTGAACGTACGTATCATAGACGTTGAGCAGCCAGTTGAGACACATGTCCACACACAGAGGCACGTTAACCAGACTGCTGTGCTGCTGCTCCAGACGGTCGTAGATGCTGGTCAGACAGCTGATCACTTGCATGATGTCCATGAATTGCTCGTTCTGTTTCAGACTGTGCTGCTCAAAGGCCTCACAGGCTGCAGTCATGCCCAGAAGATCCACTGTGCACAGAAAAACAGCAAAGGTTGCTAAAGTGTTCTAAGCAGCTACAGTATTGCTATGCTGTTTCTTGGTTTTAGACAAAAGAAGGAATATTTTAGCTGACAATCATGAGTAGAATGAATGTTCCGACTGAAAGAAAGATTAACTGTGTTGTGTGATTGCAAAGAGTCAATTTTGTGCACTTACAGCAGAGAGCTTTCTGCATTCGTCTGAGCTTCATCGCTGTCCTGTATGCCGAGAACCGTACGTTGTTGAGATCCGCTGTTTAGTGACAAATGTTCATTTTAGCAAACTGATCATGCAGCATTTCATTACTGTTACAGTCAAACGTCTCAGCTCTGGATTTGACAATTTCTAATTTTAATCTTATTTGTTGGGTTCTAAAAAACAGGCAGCAGAAACATCGAGCTAGTTTCATCCAATTAAATTCTCCATTTTTAGGCCACTGACCAAAAATGTTTTATCTAACAATCTGATATTTTACTCAAGGGCGATTACACTACCACATAGATTCAAATACTGCAAATGTGGGAGATATAACTACTTCATATTAGAGCTGGAAAATATGCTTCAGCCTTTCGACAATTTTACGTATATTTACATATCAATATATTTATACATAAACATGTCATTTTACATAAACCATTACTTTACAGCCACTGTTGCCAAGAGTAAACATTAACATAAATTGTTAAATATACACTACCCTTCAAAAGTTTGTGACTGGTAAGACTATTAAATGTTTTTGAACAAAGTTTCTTACGCTCATCAAAGGCTGCATTAATTTGGTCAAAAATACAGTAAAAACTGTAATATTGTGAAATATTATCAGAACTGTTTTCCATTCTAATATATTTCAAAATGTAATTTATTTCTGTGACGCAAAGCTGAATTTTCAGCAGCCATTACTCCAGTCTCATGATCCTTCAGAAATCATTCTAATATGCTGATTTGGAGCTCAAAAATGTAGTTGTTGATAATATCTAAAATTTTACTTAATATTTTTGTGGAAATCAAAACACTTTTTTTTTTTTTTTTTTTTCTCAGGATTCTCTGATGAATCGGATGTTCAAAAGAACAGGGGTTATTTGAAACAGAAACCTTTTGCAACAATATAAAAATCTCTTTACTGTCACTTTTGATCAATTTAATGAATCCTTGCTGAATAATTTCTAAAACATTTTAATATACAATAAAATGCCACATTAACATCTCAATTAACAGTTTTGCGTGACAACACTGTAAAGACGGCAGCAAAAATAATCAGGAATATACTATTAATATTCAATATCCAGCATGCACATCAGATCTGAATCAGGCCTACCTAATGACTGGTACAGTTCTGCCATCTTTGGGTGGTCCCAACATGTTGTTTGGGTCTGGTGACTGAAAGCAAATGCATGATGAAATACAATAAACAGTACCTCTGTCTGGAAAACATACTTTATAATAAATACCAAAAGGCTATAAAACATCCATAAATGTGTTTATGAATCATATTTAGTGCTAGAGACAGCGTCATACAGATTAAGACAAGGCCTTGAGTCATTTTACATCAAACAATAAATCTTTGCACTCCTCAAACTCAAGAATAGGTTAGTTATATTCTTCATCTTAAACAGATAGTCAAGCACATTTAATACATCCATTAAAGCAGAAATATCAAGACAATGGCTAAAAACATATCTATAGTTTAGACATGCTGTCTATGACAACATCCCTCCTTTAAAAGAATAGTACACTTAAAAGTGAACAATCAGTCATTTACTCATCCTCATGTTATTACTTGCTTTATTTTGTGGAAGAGAGAATGTGAATTTTAAAAGAATACCCTTGCCTGGCCATTATTTTCAGTACAATGGAAGTAAATGAGGCGAAAAAGAGGCAGAATAAACGTATCATAAAATTGGTCCATACAACATGTCCAATATATAAGTGTTCTGAAGTCTAACAATACACCCACAAAACAACTGTACCACTTCTAATGCACAATTATGCTGTTTAGTGACTTTGGAGTCTCCATTTCTACTTCAATTCATGATACTGAAAATAATCGCCAGAATGTTCTTCAAAAACATCCCTTTTATGTTCCATGGGGAAAAAAAACAACAAAAAAAAAACAAACAAAAAAAAAAAAGGTCCCACAGGTTTGGAACAACATGAGGGTGAGAAATGACAGATCTTTTATTTTTGAGTGAACGATGCCTTTAAGAAAAAAAAAAAAAAACAAGGGATGAAAGGGACTTTTACAAGATGTTGTAATGTGTTTTCCCAGCAATGTAATGTATAGGATTTTTTAAAAAAAAAAAAAAAAACATTTTGTCACCATTATGCCAGAAGTTTAAGGTCTCTTGAGTAAAGAAGACTGAATAGGCAATGTGCCAAAACTAAACAAGTTACAATAATTTTGGGCATGTTTGTGACTGAAACTCACTAAACTGCAACTTCTCCCCATTAATAGTGGTCCTGTTGTTGCATGTGCATTTGGCAGTGACTGAAAACATTTAAAAACTGATGGAACTTAAACAACCAAAAGCTCATCTCTGCCAAAAACTCACCTAACAAGTCATAATCACTTTATCTGATATTTCCCATGAATAAATAGTTTGAAGCCCATTGTTTAGATCCTACTTTTGACCATGGGAGTAGTTTTGAGTTATTGTACTGGGTCATCTTTGTTTGTATCGTAAAAGAAGAGAGTTTAGATTTCTACATTCACAACAGCGCCTGTTTTGTTACAAGGGCTCTAAATGAATCCATTAGTGGAAATGCAATTTACACTACTGAGATGCCTTGTTTTGAAGTGCTGCTATGGGCCGGGATGTTTTTGTGATTTTGGGTTTAAGCCAGCTAAGCAGCTCTGCAGAATTCTAATAAGGATGAGAAACTTCAAAACTAATAAATTATACCAGACCCTACAGTGTTTTTAGTAGGAAGAAACACAGGCTGGGGTTCCAACTATCAACAAAAATGAGATGAAAGTGAACTTCCAAGCATTGTTTTTCAGAAGAAATTTTTTTTTTTGAAAAAGTCAAAGGGGTCAAAATGAAAGTATGAAAGGATTCAAAAAAGGGTTGCAGAAAACATCAGTGTCTCTGAAATGCAAACATTATGGCGTGGAATCACTTTCACATTCTATTCTATATTTCTAACACATATTGGTATAGCAATATTTAAACCTGGTAAACACTGCAGTTTACTACCCATCACAATCTGTGTACAACAGCTAGACTAATGTAAGACTTCTAGTCTCTTAAACTCAATCATGGAATAATGTCAGTGGATTTTAAGGAAACAAATGAAATGTGAACACCATCAGACTGAACTCATGTGGGAATGGCTTTCTGAATGGCTCTGAATGCATCACAAATATTCTGCATTGTTTGATGCCAAATTATTTTATTCTACTCACAGCCTCTTTTAACAAAGAAACAAAAACTACGTGTAGATTTGTGATTTATGATAAAAAAAAAAAGGTTTCCTTCCTTCCTTGAAATGTGCACACATGCAATAATAGTTTGAAATAAGTAAACAAACATACAAATAAATTTGATGAAACCAGCTTTCAACTCAATACAAAGAAATATAATATATAAATATTACTATATACACTAGAAATTAAAAGTTTGGGGTTGGCAAGATTTTTTAGTTTAATAAAAAAAAAAAGTCTCTTATGCTCCCTATTAAGGCTGCATTTTTTAAATAAAAAAATTCAGTTTAAAAAAAAAAAAAAAAGGAAAACTGAAATATTATTACAAAACTGTTTTCCTATTTTAATATATTTTAAAATGTATTTTATTCCTGTGATGCCAAAGCTGAATTTTCAGCAGCTATTCCTCCGGTCTTCAGTGTCACATGCTCCTTCAGAAATCATTCCAATATGCTGATGCTACTTAATATTTCAGTGGAAACCGTGATCCTTTGATAAATGGAAAGTTGAAAAGAACAGCATTTAACAATGCAAAAAAAAAAAAAAACTTTTGAATGGTAGTGTATATATAATTACAAAGAAAAACAACATGTAGTACAATGACTCAACAAAAGCCAATTAATTAATTACAATTAATTTAGGAAACATGTTGTCTTTATCATGCTTAATATTTCTTCTGAAGCAGTATAATATGGTTCTGTACACATCATAACATACAGTGCCTTGCAGAAGTATTCAAACCCCTTCATTTTTTTCACGTTTTATGTCGCAGCTTTATGTTAAACTGCATTAAATTACTTTTTTTCCCCACATCAATCTACAATCCATACACCATAATGGCAAAGCAAAAACAGAACTGTCACAACTTTGTAAATTTATAAAGAATAAAAAGTCTGAAATAAGTATGTTGCATAAGTATTCAAACCCTTAACTCAGTACTTAGCTGAAGCACCTTTATAGCCTCAAGTCTTTTTTTTGTTTGATGTGACAAGCTTTGCTCATCAGCATTTGGCAATTAACTGCCATTCTTCTCCTCACCTGTTCACCTCTCAAGCTCTATCGGGTTGGATGGGGGCAGATGCACATTTTCAGGTTTCTCCAGAAATATTTGATTGGGTTCAAGCCTAGGCTGTGGCTGGGCCACTCAAGGACATTAACAGAGTTGTCTATAAGCCACTCTTGCTGTATGCTTATGGGTATGCTGTATGCTTGCTGTATGCTTATGGGTCATTGTCCTGTTGGAAGGTAAACCTTCTGCCCAGTCTGAGGTTCTGAATGCTCTGGAATGTGTTTTCATTAAGGCGCTCTCTATATTTTGGTGCATTGAGCTTGTCTTCTACTCTGATGAGTCCCTCAGTCCCTGCCGCTGAAAAACAGCCCCACAGCATGAGGATGCTACCACCACACTTTACTTTTTGGATGGTATTCTGCAGGTGATGAACAGAGCTGGTTTCCTTCAAACTTTAGAATTGAGGTTCACCAGACCAGAGAATCAGGTTTTTGTGCGTCTTCACTGAGGAGAAGATTGAGTCTGGCCACACTGACATAAAGCCCAGATCGGTGGAGTGTTGCAGTGATGTTTGTCCTTCTGTAGGTTTCTCCCATCAGCATATATGATCATGGAGCTCAACTAGAGTGACCATCAGCTTCTTGGTCACCAGTCTAGACAAGGCCCTTCTCCATCAGTTGCTCAGTTTGGCCAGGAGGCCAGCTCTAGGAGGAGTCCTAGTTGTTTCAGATGTCTTCCATTATGGATAATGAAGGCTACATGATTCTGTGAAAATTCAATGCAGCAGAATTTTTTCTGAACTCTTCCTTAGATGTGTGGCTTGACGCAAACCTGTTTCTGAGCTCTACAGGCAGTTCTTTCCTCAAGGCTTGGTTTTTGCTCTGATATGCATTGTCAGCTGTTAGACCTTTTATTAAGATGTGTGTGCCGTTCCAAATCATACCCATTCAATTGAATTTGACACAGGTTAACCTCACTCTAAGTGTAATAACATCTACAAGCAATATGAATGCTCCTGAGCTAAATTTCAACTGTCCCAGATAAGGGTTTGAATGCTTATGCAATGGAATAATTTATGTTTTTTATGTATAATAAATTTGCAAAGATGTTAAAAACCTGTTATTTGCTTTGTCATTATGGTGTGTGGAGTGTAGACTGTTGTGGGAAAAAAAAAAGTAATTTAAAGCTGTTTAACGTAAGGCTGAAACATAACAAAACGTAAAAAAAAATGAAGGGGTTTGACCTCTGCAAGGCACTGTATATACGCCTTCATATTTTAGGAAGGGGTAATCTTTGACAAAAAGTTTGAAAACCCCTAACATACACAACTTCTGGGCACCACAGGCAGCTCTCTAGGCTTTGATACACAGTCAGTATCTGGCAGCGCCCTCTAGGTTCAGGTAGTCTCGGTAGAGCATGCCAATGGCCTGATGGCAATTTTCCCACTGAGATCTCCATACCTGCACATCTCAAAGCGGTGCATGAGCGGAAGTACAGCAGTAATGTGGGTTTGGACAAGAAGAAGGAATGCCCACCTACACGCATGCATGCATCTAACAGCACAGAGTAGCCACACACACACTCATTACGCAGACACCTCTAATTGTGGCTCTTGGTTATGGTTGAATGCAAACGCAGCCATAAGTATGTGGTTAAAACCAAAACAGTGATCTTCTGTGTGGCATAACGTTAACTTGTGGGAAGCGCACGAATATGGAGGAGTCTGAAAGGCCAAGCCTCGTTATCAACATTAGGATTTCTAATCAAATCCAGCTCAAAAACATACATGACAATATGAACGCCACGTTAGGTTTATCAGTCTGCATGCTGCAAGAAGGGCACAGCAGGAACATCAGGAACTATCGATATGTTTGGCATTGGAAAAATAAACAAATCAAGCGCTGAACGGGCTTGCCGCTAAGACGAGGACATCCCCGGCTGCACTGGCTCCATTGTAAAAACCGAACAAGCACCTGCTAAGCTATAAAAGCTGAAAACGAGAACGGCAAAGCAGCAGCGGCTATACGGCAGATGGACGAATGCAAAACTCCTTCGGCGTCCTCTACTCGTTCGAGCCGACATTTATTCGGGTTTGCGTTGCACTTACTTTCTTAAGTTCTCCCTCATCTCGCCTCTCGGTAATCGCCGAATCCAAAGTCTGTATTTTTAAAATCCCGATGGCTGGATGTTGTTTAGGGCGAATCACCTCCGCGGTGTTCCCTCTCTACAGGGGAAAAAGCATCCGACTTCCCTGCGTTCTCCCTCAGCCAGAGCGGCTCAGACGAGGCGGAGCTTTTCTTCCAGCTCCCTTCCCCCTCTTACTCCTCTCGCTTTCTCTCTCTCTTTCACTCACTTACAGGCTGTGTCACAAAACCTAGCATGCCGCCTACCTAGACCGCATTTTAGGGTATCGCTGTGGAAATCGTTTAAATATCGTAACCCGACAAAATATAAGATTCATAAAAATGCTGGAATGTAACGCGCCTATTATGCTAAAAACAATCGACTCCACGTTCAAACGCGCCGGTGTGATTCGATAAATTGTTCGTGCAATGTTCGAACGCTCTCGTAATTCTCAAAGGGAACGTCTGAACTTTCAAATGATGCTCAAAAAAAGCTCAGAAAATGCTCGAACGATCTGATCTGCTCGAAAACTTTCGAACGATCTGATGATTTCCATAATGCAAGTCAAACGGTTGATTGTGCCTATGAAGAAAAAAATCAAATGGTCGATAAAATTAAAACGTTCGCATATGATAGCAAAAATGCACGATTTTTTTTTTTTTTTTTTTTTTTAAAGTGTGAATGAATGAAATGTTGGCGCGTTTATTACGGGAGTGTTCGAATAGCCTACTTGGCGAATCACGCTGGCGCATTCGAACGTTCGAATCGAGCACTATGTGAAAATAGTTAAATGATTCCTAAAATGCTTTAATAGAATGTTCTAATGCTTCTATTATGCTAAAAAAAAAAAAAAAATCTATCAATTTTGCGTTGGAACGCGACTTTGATTTGCCAAATTGTTCAATGCAAGTCTGAACTTGCTAAGAAAAAAAAAAAAAACCTAATCAACTGCTTAAACTCGCCATTTAACCTGAAAAATAATTGAATTAAATATTTGAACGTTCTGTTGATTTCCATAATGCTCAGATCAAACGTCTGAACGTACCAGTGAAAAACTCGCACCAATATTTAAAAAAAAAAAAAAAAAATCCTGATGGTCAAAATCCTTGAATTAAATATTCTGTGTGAAATAAATAAAGTCTGGATCCTATTCAAACATACCTATGATAAAAAAATTAAAAAAAAAAAAAAAACGTTTATAGGTAGGTAGCTCACTAGGATTTGAGACACAACCACTTACTCTGGAAATGATCAGTATTTACTGTCTTGTCAGGGAGGGCTAGATGTGTTATTTATTCTCTGACAATAGCTGGTGCTACAGTGCTGGAATCTCATTTTATTAGGCTTACATTTTGCATAAATTCAAAATAAATTGTGATCCACATAATATGCAATAATTTGCTTAGTTTGCTTAATGTATTGGATGGGATGGAGTTCATGAAGTTTATGAGTAAAAAGCCTATAAAAAGTTTATGGGTAAAATATTTCATTGGATAACACTTTTATAATAACTTTTATTACTGACATTAACGAACATTTAGATCACTACTGTACATATATAAATGTCATGAAACTTGGATTCATACGTATATTTCATATAAATGAGTGAATGAACTACTGATCTGTTAAGCATTAATGTTTGTTGATGACTTATTAATGAAAGTTATTATAAAGCGATCCCCTTTATTGTCCTGCAGCTTATCATATGCAATAGGCTGGAAATAACAAATTCTAGTGCCATCTGACTGCAAGTACTGCTCCGCTTGACCAGCATTAATGACATTCATAATCTATGACAGCATCATTAACAGTCAGTTCTCTCCTACTTGAAGTCAGATTCATGCACTGCCATGAGCATAAATGCTGCCCTGAATTTATATGAAGGATGTGTACATACTTTAAATATTAAATGAAATACTCTATCCCAACTGAATGAGTAATAACATGCATTACATGCTGGGGGGGTTTCAGCTTTGCTTGTTTAGAATTGATCTGTAATAGAGAAAGCCTGGTATAACTGGCTCAGCAAAATGAATCTGACTAGAGACACCACACTCTAAAAAATGCTGGGTTAAATACAATCCAGCGCTGGGTAAAATATGGACAGAAACAGCGATTGGGTTGTTTTGACCCAGTGGTTGGGTTACTATCCAGAAGGATGGGTTAAACATTTAACCTAACTGCTGGGTCAAAACAACCCAATTGCTGGTTCTGTCTATATTTAAAATACCAAACAGGTGTGCACATCCCAAACACCCAAATCAGGCTCAGGTGCAGGACAACTAAGTAATTTAAACAAAAAAGGAGAAGTGAAGTCCGCACACTGACAATAGTGAAAAAAAATTTTCTGTCCATATGTAACCCAGCATTTTTTGGAGTGATACATGACATCACATGACCATTTCTGAGGACGATATAGATTTTAAGCCACACAGTGATGAAATCACTATACTGAACAGACCATCACTGACTACAAGCCCCCGCCACAGGCCTGTGATGATGACACATCCCTCCCAGATGCACTTAACCACTTTTATTCACGGTTTGAAATGCAGAATGACACACCTGCACAAAAACTGCCCACACCTCCCAACGACCAGGCGCTCTGTCTGTCTCCAGCCGACGTAAGGAAGACCCTATCTAGGATTAACCCACGCAAGGCTGCGGGTCCTGACAACATACCTGGCCGTGTACTGAAAGACTGTGCTGCACAGCTGACGGATGTCCTAACAGATATCTTCAACACCTCGCTGAGCCAGGCAGTCGTCCCCACATGTCTCAAATCCACAACAATCATACCGGTACCAAAGAAATCACCTGTGTCCTGTCTAAACGACTACCGTCCCATAGCACTGACTCCAATCATGATGAAGTGCTTTGAGAGGTTAGTCATGCAAAAAATCAAAACCAGCCTCCCCAACACACTCGATCCGCTCCAGTTTGCATACCGTCCAAACCGCTCTACGGACGACGCAATTTCCTCCACCCTCCACCTGGCTCTTACCCACCTAGAAAATAAAGTAGAAAATAATGCTGTTCATTGACTTCAGCTCGGCATTCAACACAATAATCCCACAACAGCTCATAAATAAACTAAACCTGCTGGGCCTTAACAATTCCCTCTGTAATTGGATCCTGGACTTTCTAACCGGAAGACCTCAGTCAGTCCGTGTTGGCCGCAACACCTCCAGCACTATCACACTGAGCACAGGTGCCCCACAAGGCTGTGTGCTCAGCCCGCTGCTCTTCACACTGCTGAACCACGACTGCACTGCCAAGTTCAGCTCCAACCGCATCATCAAGTTCGCTGATGACACAACAGTGGTAGGTCTCATCAGCAACAACGATGAAACGCACTACAGAGAGGAAGTGGCACAGCTGGCTGAATGGTGTGGCACTAACAATCTGTCCCTCAATGTGGGGAAGACAAAGGAGGTTGTGTTGGACTTCAGGAGGAGGAACTCCGTTGACCACCCCCCACTGACCATCGACAGCTCGACTGTGGAGAGAGTCAGCAGCACTAAATTCCTGGGGGTGCACATCACAGAGGATCTCACCTGGACCACCAACACCATGTCACTCTCCAAGAAGGCACAACAGTGCCTACACTTTCTCCGCCGGCTGAAAAGAGCAAGTCTCCCTCCACCCATCCTCACCACATTCTACAGGGGCACATTGAGTGCATGCTGAATAGCTGCATCACTGTCTGGTATGGGAACTATAGTGCAGTAGACCTCAAGACCCTCCAGCGGACAGTGAACACAGCTGCAAAGATCATTGGTGCCCCTCTCTCCTCCATCTTGGACATTTTCCTTACACGATGCTCCAGCAAAGCCAACAGTATCGTGAAGGACCCCATCCATCCCTTCCACAGTCTCTTCCAGCTACTACCATCAGGAAGACGGTACAGGAGCATCAGAGCCCGCTCCACCAGACTGCTCAACAGCTTTTTCCCCCAGGCTGTGAGAGCCCTGAACTTAAATCACCCCACCCCCCTCTGAAACCACACACAAACCCACTACCTCCTGAAACATGGACCATCTCACCTACTCCCTCCCAAACACCCCCAACCTTACCACATCAAAGGAAAAAACAAACAAAAAAAATGGAAACTTTTTTTGAGCACTTCGAAGTGTGCTACACACAGATGAGTGGGCCTGTACAAACCACCTGTAGTAACACACTCTCCTCTATGCACACTAGACAACTTTTCACACACACTGCTGTGTGTACATAATCCCACAAAAGTCTCAATAATATATGTGTTTACATGCTCATGCACTACAAATCATCTTGCACTGTTCCCCAGCCAGCTGCTTGACTCACAATGTTTCTCTTTGCACATGTACAGTATTTATGTGAAGCATTCGTATAGTTTGTATTTCTTATTTTTATTTTTTATATTTTATCTTTAGTTTGTATAGGGTAAACCTTTATATATAGTATACTTAGTCAAAATCTGTCAGTAGGTTAGTTGTGTATAGGTTTATAGTGTTTTACTTCATTGTTGTATGTCTGTATTTATGTAGCACCGTGGTCCTGTGAGGCACGACATTTCGTTCCACTTTATGTCCCCACATGTAGCGGAATGACAATAAAGCTCAACTTGAACTTGAACTTGAGTTCTTTGCCATGAGGTGCCATTATGAACATCCAGTGGTCAGTATGAGAGAATTGTACTCAAAGCACCAAATTTTAACTGCTCTAATACAAGATACACAAATTTGTATGGTCCTGTCAAGCAGAAAAAACAAGAACATGATGAATAGGACATGTAGCTTTGCATGCTTAAACAATGTATAGCTGTTATCACGTAGGATGTACTCACGTTTGTTGCCAGCTATTTTGACAATGATGGTGAAATGTGAGGGGTTTACTCACTTTTGTGAGATACTGTATATATATATATGATATATTTTTGAAAGAAGTCTCTTATGCTCACAAAGGCTGCATTTATTTGATATATACAGTAATTTTGTGAAATATTTTTATAAATTAAAATAACTTTTTTTGATATATTTTAAAATGTAATTTATTCCTGTGATGACAAAGCTGAAATTTAGGCAGTCATTACTCCAGTCTTCAGTGTCACATGATCCCTCAGCAATCATTCTAATATGCTGATTTGGTGCTCAAGAAACATTTCTTATTATTATCAATATTGAGAACAGTTGTGCTGCCTAATAGTTTTGTGAAAACTTTTTTTTTTTTTCTTTTTTCTTTTATGAGCAGAAGGTTCAAAAGAACAGAATTTATTTAAAACAGAAATCTTTTGCAACATTATGAGTGACTTTGTCACTTTTGAGCAATTAAATGCATCTTTGATGAATAAAAATATTAATTTCTTTAGAAAATCTTACTGATCCTAAACTTTTGAATATTATTGTATGTATATATGAGGTTATTGCAATTTGTGCCACTGTAAGTTGTCCTCTAGGCAAAGAAAAATCAGATAGAAGTGAAAGTAATATTCATAATTATATTGCAGGATGTCTGCTACAGTATCTACTGAAATAAGAAGCATCTATATCATATAGCTATGGAATATAACTTCAAACTGTTCAATATATATGCAGAGCTTTATACATTTTTAGAAGTATTCACTAATGCACATCCCATTCCAAGGCCTTATTTTGCTGAAGATTATTCACATTTTCATAAATCAGCCGCCAGGTTTAATATCCAGAACAATTTAACATTCTGTAATATTATCTCTTGCATTTTGATGTAAAATTTGCTATCGACATTTGTTGAGCCACTAGCACCACATTTTCTCATGGGTACTATTTTGGGGAAAAAATTCTTCAGTCAGTTACTCAGGACTAACCTTTAGTCAAATAATATACATGGTTTTATACATTAGCAATTTAACATATAGGTACTGTATATTTTTGACCTTGGATTAGATTTCTTTGACATGAAATTTATTATAAAAACTTTCACAAGCATTTCTGCTTTGCAGGAATAAAAAGTTACTATTAAAATAAACTGCTATTTGCAAAATCTTTCAGTCACCAGGGCTGACATTTTACTCGTATGCTGTTTAGTTTTGTAACTACACACATGTATGTATCACAAAGAGCAAAAATATATGATTGGTTATCTGTATTAATGCAACATTTGTATTTGCACTTTTATGTAAAGTATAGAACATTAAAATGGAAACTGCCAAACTTCCTGGTTTAATATGAAGGAAAGTATTTCTGAAACTCGCTAGCTCAGTCATCTGTGTGCAGAAGTTCTCAGCTATATGTGATGCATGCTGCTACATGCATTGGCAGAGACTAATTTATCATCTCAGATTATTCTGCACAAATTTTCCAGGGTGATATCTCTGTTCGGAAAAAAGGTCACGGAAAATCTCTTTTCTTTGGTAGTCTGCCGCCAGCTGTGATATATTTCTTAGTCTGGGAGCTTTCATAGTGTTGAAATTCAATTTGTTAATTCAGTGTGGACCTTGAATGTGTCTGACATCAACATGTGGGCTGAGTTTGGGAAGACTTACTTGATATAGTAGGGGACATTGTTGGGCGAAATAGAGCGTTCAAGAGGGCTTTCAACGGACGCTGTGTGCAGAAAAGAAAACCCATTCATGTTACCTTAATTACAAAGGCCTTTCTATGCAAACACTTCCTTCATTTGGTACATGACACATTTTATGAACAGTAACTGACTTGACAACTAAATACACAGGATTAGTATATAGGTACAATGTTATGACATTACAATACTCATAATATTGCAGAACAGAACAGCAAAAATACACTCACTATGTAAGAAACTCTGAGACTGGGGACCCAAGTCCTTATAGGCTGTGGTCAGCTGGGTCAGATGTTCCTCGATGGAGATCTAAAAACCACAGAACAGACAGAAAAGAGTGACTAGAATTAATGGCTGTAATTTTAGTATCACTTATATATCATTTTATTATTTATAACATTTTCAATTAGCTTTTATTTATATTTTAAGCTTTTCTAATTTTGTTAGTTTTGTCTTTTTATTAGTTTATATGTAAATAGTTCTATTAAGTGTGACGAGTCGGCTGCCTCCCCCCTTTCATATCATCACCACCCCGTCCCTTATTCGCCGCCCTTCACCAGGCTCCCGACGGGAGTGGGCGTGTGAGAGGAGAGGCGCGGAAACTAGCCCGGTCTGGCGGCGTGTGATGAGGCGCACCTGATCTGAATAGGGCCTCATCACCGCCGCCGTTAAATGCCGAGAGCGCCTCTCCTCGAGAGACCGGTCTCTTCCCCGTGCATGCACGCTGGTGTCCTCGTGGGTCCAGGAAGGGAGCGTTGAGGGATTCCCCGCCGCCGCCAGAGACGCGAGCAGCCGGACCCGCAGTCCGGACGACGCCGCACCCGTTACACGACCGTCGGGCCAGGATGCCGGGCCGTGGAGTCCCCCAGGCGTATCCCGGGCCCAGGAGAGCAGAGCCGCTCAAGGAAGCCGCCGCCCCTCGCGCCCCGGACCGAAGAGGGGAGCGCGTGCGGCCACCGGACTCCGCCCCTTCTCTGGACCCTTCCTCCTTGAACACTGCCCCTCCTTCACTAGCCCCGCAGCACGACGAGGACACCAGATTCCCTGTTTATTTTGGACACTTTTCCCCCTTTGGACACTATTTTTGATATTTCTGTTTAATAAAAGCCTCTCCGAGGCCTGACGCCACACCCACTGTGTCTGTCGTTTGCTCCTCCTGCCACATAAGCTTTAATTTTTTCCAGTTTTAGTTAAGTAATATTTTTATTTCTAAGTTTAAGTTTTTCATTTACTACCTTAATTTTATTTCAGCTTTTCAAGTTTTTCAGCATTTCAATTAACAGAAATGATTTTTAAAAGCTTTAGTTGACGATAACAACACTTACAGAAGGAAACAACGACAGCAATGGACAATAAAACAATTTTAAAAGAAACCTATTATACAAAAATATTTGGTTAAGAATATTTCATCAGGATTGTTTTTATGTTTCTGTCCTACTTCCCATTATTAAATAATGTCTTTCTGTGTCCTTTGTCATATCTCTGAAGAACAGATCATTTTTGTGTATGCTTATTGCATCTATTGCTGACATGTACACTTTTCTTCAACTTCTCAAAGATTGGAGTGTATTTTTTGGACTCTTTTTGTTTCAGAAACTAAATCTGTGACCTGACTAGATTTATAAATGGTTGGTCCACTGGAATGAGTGTTATTTTAAATTTAACATGAAATCAAAACTACTTTGTTTATGCACATTCCTAATTTTATTCTGAACAATTAACTGGTGCATGATATTCCAGATGAAAACTAGTTTGTCCTTGTAATCTTTAATCAAAATGTAATTTCACTAAGGCCGTGTTTGTTTTGGTGTAGTCGCTCCATTCAGGTATGGAATGGCCAGTCAATTCCCAATGGATCAAATCAAGTTAAATATGGTCTTTTGCTTGAAAATACGTATTATAGTACATTAAGTTGCAAAACACCAATTTACATTGACTTCAAATAAGAAGAACAAGGATGGATACCTGCAGGAGCCTCCATCTCATGTTGAGGTCATCAATTCTGCTCAGGTTGTCTGGAGAGAGCTGAATGTCAGGTGGTCTAAATGTGGAGGCCAGTTGGTTGACCTGATTTACATTATCCTGGATGGGAGTTATCTCCTCCTGGAACGCCTTGGAAAAAAATACATAAAATCTTTACGTCTTTTGGCAAAAATGCTTATAGATTAAAATATATACCATGGTATAAACATGCTACTCCAAGGTGCTTCAAATACTACCATGGTATTGCCATGGAACATGTCCAAAAACATCTCATCATGGTACATGTTATAAGGGATGGGAGGACACCAACCTTTACTCTGTCTATGTGGGTTTGCAAATCATCTATGAGCAGGTCCCCAACAGGCTTCCAAGAATTCTTCACGGTCTCAGCCTGCCGTAGCTTGAGGTCCAGCTGATCCTGGGCGTCCTGGAGCTCCATCAGCCTTTCCATGGCCAGTTCCAGCTGTTGCTGCCAGTCAACAGCAGCTGCACCCAGATTCTTCCATCGCACTGTTACATCCTCCACTTCTTTACGCAATATGCGGCCCACATTTTGAACCCTCTCCTCAGGACTTACATCTGGGAGGCACACAGTAAGTATAATACAGGTTATAGCATCTGGAATTTCTTGTATTGGGCATATGTGTAAGGGCAGGAGATTTCATACCCTTTTGTCCAGGCCTCTGTTTCAGACCCTCAAGAGGCATCTCAGCGAGAAAGGTTTTAGCATTGTCGAGTGTTCCATTGATTACAGGTTCTTTGGCACCTAGTTCTCTTCTGAAGCCCTATGAAAGCATGGAGACTTGCTATCAACAGTATTGTATGTCACAAGGAGGGGTGAATATTTCTGCAGCTTAAGCACATATGTGACCCTGGATCACAAAACCATAAGGGTAAATTTTTCGAAATTGAGATTTTTTACATAATCTGAAAGCTGAATAAATAAGCTTTCCGGTTTGTTAGGATAGGACAATATTTGGCCGAGATACAACTATTTGAAAATTTGGAATCTGAGGGTGCAAAAAATTCAAAATACTGAGAAAATTGCCTTTAAAGTTGTTTAAATGAAGTTCTTAGCAATGCATATTACTAAACAAAAATGAAGTTTTGATATATTTACGGTAGGAAATTTACAAAATATCTTCATGGAACATCGTCTTTACTTAATATCCGAATGATTTTTGGCATAAAAGAAAAATCGATAATTTTGACCATACAATGTATATTTGGCTATTGCTGCAAATATGCCCGCGCAACATAAGACTGATTTTGTGGTCCAGGGTCACATATGTGAAAACCTGCATCTTATTCACATACTGTACACCCCCTGCAGTCACACTTAACCAGGTGCTATTTGTGCTGGTATAGTGACACCTCATGCATATTTAAATTAAGCCATTGTCATTCCTTCCTGAGCAAACATGCCTTCTTCCTATGCAAATAGGGCTCATTATAAAATGCACTGGATTCACAAATATCAATACAACTGGATGCAATTAACACAGTACTGTTACCAATGTTCGTGTGCATTTTCTAGTGATCCTGGTGTGAAAATGTTACTGCTCAAATCTTTCAGCCATTTTCTTGGCACATTTTCATGCAATACAAACTGTTTCTACATCATTACATGATATGCGTAATTCCTTCAAAGAACCAGGTGCCAGTGTTGTTAACTGAAACTACAAAAAGTATTTTTTGGTAACTGAAATGAAATGAAATGAAATAAAATATGGATGAAAAAGTTAAACTTAAAATGAAAAAGTTTAAAATTAAATAAGTTTACATACCAACATTACTAAAACTGAAATCAAAATAAAGTTAAATAGAAAAGAAGAAAAAATGATTTAACATGACAAAATCATAAAATTACTAAAACCTAAACTAAAATTAAAATGAAAACTGAAAATATAAAAAATTAAAATCAAAATATTAATAAATATATTATAATATTATAGAAATAATACTAAAATAACAAAAAAGTACCAGTGGGTACATTTCAGTAATTAATTATTGTTTTTATGAGCAAACAAACCCAAAATATTATGCTCTCTCAACCATTAAACTGAAAAATACAATAACAACCACTATAAGATATAAGAGAATGTTAAGCATGATTATTTTCTATTTTCTTATTTGTGTTTGTTTTGCATTTTTCTAATTGTAATAAAATACTTTATTCTTAATTATATTATCAGCATATAAATTTGAAGTAAAAGGTTGAATTGAAAATTTACTTTTACATGAATGGCAATGGAAATGCAACTCAGCAACATTTGAGTTGCATTAAGTCCACAAGTTTAGGTAATAATAATAATACATTTTATTTATAATGCGCCTTTCTCATAAACAAAGCACTACAACAGCAAATACAAGTGAAATTACAAAATCTAATATGATATAAATAAAACCTCATAACCCAGTTATCTAGTATGATTTTGGAATGATCCGAAGAGTGCTCTGTTTCTCAACGGACGCAAAGAAATCCGACCTTTTGTGAAACTTAGTTCACATGCTCAACACCATATTTTTAATTAGCAAAATTTATACCATAACTTTTCTGCTTTCAAACTTTATTTCCAAGTTAGAGTGGAAAATTCATTGTGGTCTCAGACGTTTGCTCAAACACAGCACAGCAATGTCAATTTATTTAATAGTTCGCAAAAACTTTGTTCAATTAAATTTCTGCTGAGACTTTCTCCGCCGCTCCTACACACATACCAGTTTCCTTCCCAGTTAACTGCACCTGTAGAGTGTGACAGTGACTCAGCCGTCAGAGGCAGCACACGCTCAGTGAGCTCCCTACACTAACTAGACTACTCCACGACCGCATCCTGTTTACAGCGGCCCCTGACAGCTGATGGCCATCAGCAGATGTTAATTGGTCCGCACAACCATGCAAAGAGACAAGAGACTTTGCACCTCTCCTACGCAAGATATCATCTCCATCTGTTTAAATATTTAACAAGAACAGACTCCGATAATGATCACACTTGGGCGCAACAAAAGACAGAATGCATAAATCACGTCTCGAACGTCATTCCTCATGCTTTCAGCGAGGGGCGAAGAGGATGCGTCCTGGACTCACCTTGTGCGTAAGTAGTTGTTGGTGCACGGTCGGCACATCGCCCCCTACTGGTTTCTGCTTTTCTAGCTCCTCCCTCTTCAGCTGCAGCCAGTTGAGCAGCTCTTGTAAGGACATGTGCAAGTGTTTCCACTGATCCACACCTGCATCCAGATAGGGCCTGAGGAGTCGAATGGACGGTAAGATGCGACACTGTCCAGCGTTAAATCACAAACACCACTAGAGAGCACTATGCTGTCAGACCACAACTGAATTTTACAAAGAAAGTGAGGGCTAAAGGAGGAGATTGGAGAAATCTTTCAATCTTGTATTTTAATATGCATGAACATCAAAAAAAGCTTTTACCGGCTCTTTTTCCTACCAAGGCAAATGTGGTTCTAGAAGTTGCTTTTTAGTACTAATGGAACTCAAATTTGCATTCAAGCATCATGAATTCAGACCTTATGTGAAAGTATTACAGATTCTGCCTGAAGAAAAATTGCAGACTTGAAAGAAAAACTAAAAGATTTTTACATTTAATGGAAATATGAGCAACGCAAAACACCAACATGATGCTCGTTGGCACAGTGTTATATAAAAATAATTATAAAAAAAATGTAACAGAAATATATTACAGTTGTAAATTATAATCATTTAATGACACTTTTGAAAGTTTATGGGTCCTTGTCAATGATAATAATAAAAACCAGTAATAATTTTAATTTATAATTATTATTAGTAGTAGTAGTAGTATGTTTTAACTATTAAAACAAATATAAAAAATGATAAATATAAATGTCATAAATATAACAGTTATAAATTACAATAATTTTAAATGTAAAATGTAATTACATTTTAAAATATTACAATAGACAAAGTTATTTTAAATTCTAATACTATTTTACAATATTAGTGTTTTTACTGTATTTTTGAGCACATAAATACAGCCTTGGTGAGCATAAGAGACTTTATTAAAAACATTTCAAAATCATAATATTACCAATGTATTGTGTGTGTGTGTGTGTGTGTGTGTATATATCTCTCATTTCATCATTCATTTCTGTAATGTAAATGATCCAGGCAAATGACATGTCAAAGTGTAATATTTGATGTTAGGGAGTCCTAAGTGTTGGTAATGGCTTGCAAGACTAAAAATATGCCACCTTGTGCTTTAAATATAAAGTGAAATAAATGCAATGGTTTGCACATAGTATTACACAGGCCTGGGGCTTGTATATGAGCCCATTATTTTTCAAAGCCCGTTTCTGCTCAGCATGAATTTTTCCCAGGTTAAATATAGATGATTAATTTGTCTTACCTTATACTCATAACTTTGTTACACAACTCATGCCACCGATGCCCCATGTCATCAAGCCGTTTTTGTAGCACCACGGCATTGTCTGTTCCCTCCAGAGATGACACGATACGCTGTCCGTTTTCATCTAAAGAATGATACATCCCCCGGTGGGCATCAATCTCTGCTTGGAGATCCTGCGAGGATTAAAAGAGATCACAGACATCCGAGTTACAGTTCACCATGTGATTAGGGATAAAGAAAGAGTTTCTTTTACTTCTCCTGATACTTGTTACATCTACTGTGTACATGATAACAAGGTGTACTTTTGGAAGATGTTTTGCTCTAATTGAATATAACATGCCTCAGTAATAGTGATGTTATAAATTAAAAGGGAACACTCGCATAAAATAAAATAACATAAAATAAAAATTATTATAGTATTATGGTTTTTTAAAAATGTTTTAATTAGTTTTAATTTTTGTATTTTCCATTGTAATTTTAATTTTAGTTGAAGTTTTAGTAATTTTGTTGTTTTATCATTTTTATTACAGTAGATACTATTTTTTTTAAATGTCTATATAATTTTTTATTAATTTCCATTTTTTTTGTTTCAGTTTTAGTCATTTAGAACATCAAGTTGAACTAAACGTAAATGAGAAATGTTGCCTTATTTCAAGCAACAAAAAATTATTTTTTATTTATGGTTTTAGTTTTAGTCAATTACAATAACCCTGAAAATAAAATTAAATAAAATTAAATTAAATTAAATTAAAAAATGATTATAGTATTATAGTTTTTTAAAAATGTTTTAATTAGTATTAATTTTTGTATTTTCCATTGTCATTTTAATTTGTTGACATTTAGTAATTTTGATGTTTTATCATTCTTATTAAATATCTTTTTTTTTAAAAATTGTCTATATAATTTTTTATTAATTTCCATTTTTGTCAGTTTTTGTCATTTAGAACATCAAGCTGAACTAAGTGAGAAATGTTGCCTTATTCCAAGTAACAAAAAATAATTTTTTATTTATGGTTTTAGTTTTAGACAATTACAATAACTCTGAATATATAATATAATATAATATAATATAATATATAATTTATATATAGTTAATTCTTGATATTGATTTAAAGACAAAATCAGAGTTGTTAATAATTTCAAATGTTATCACTGCTCTCATAAATTAAAAATTAGACATATTTCATAAGCTAACGTAAGTCAGCAGCATTTTAAAATTCATGTAATTTAAATGGAAATCTGTTTTATCACTATATTTCACAAATCACTATGAACGTATTGATACATTCAAATACAAAAAGTTTTATAATAGATTACTGCAATACCCTTAACAAACTAACAATTTTCACGCGTTTTCCCTGACACCATTTCCCATAGTTTGAGATGGCATAAACCAATTTCATTCAAAGTCATGATGCAAGCCAAACAAATCCAAAGTCACAAAGCAACCGTGAAGCTGACGGTGAAGATCAAACCTTAACATGATACGTCTTCCTGTGCAACATATCCAATGAACGAGCGACATCAAATGAATCGAAAACAGCCCATCTGACTGTCGGCAGCGACAATCCTTTAATTCCCCACCATGTGGACGTGTCTGACGCGAGGCGAAAACGAGGGAGAAAGGGACACCGTGAGGATGAGAGCGAGAAAATGTATTCTGCGACCATGTGTCTACATGCGATGTGAAACGAGCTGCAGAATGCCAGTCGCGGAGGCACACTGGCCCTGTTGTTTGAGGCGCGAGTGGGCACTGCGAGCGAGGAATGGGTCAGAGCTGGTTTTCTGGGAGAACAGAGGCTTCTCTTTATAGCCCACGTCTTTGTCTGCCTCTTCATATTTAACTGCGTCTCTGCACCGTTGCCAAATGCACATATCTCCCATACCAGTGCGCAGCGGGCGACCTGGACAATGGACCCGTCAGTTTATTGGGCCTTCCTAATAAATAATACTTAAACTCCCAAAAGAGCTGATAATGGGAATGGAGTTTAACATTATTTACTCTTCAGTAATATTGTTATAGTGTTTATGTCCTAAAACCTCTGAAAAACAGAACCGCACCAAACACTACTCTGTACAACTGTGGGTAACAAAATAGAATGCTTTATAAAAGTGTATATATATACTTCACTTAAAAAAAAAAAATTATACTGTTCACAGATGGTTGTGATAATAAAACCAAAGCAGATTAGCAATTTAGCGCAAACTTTCACTAAGGAGTGAACACTGAGTAGGTTTTCCAAATAGGTTTTCTGCAGGGTGTTTGTGAGTTGATGAAAAGCTGATTAATTATACTGAATGTAAAATTTCAATAAATAAATAAGTGGGGATGCATGATGCGATTATCAAATCAAAGGCTGCAATTTAATGAAATTAATGAAACGATGTAGATGCTTCACATGCAGTGCATCAGACAGCGCATCATTCATTTCATTATTATAATTAATAAATTAATAATCAAATATGACTAAAGTTTTATTTTACAGCACATCTGTAATTTACAACATTAATATATTAGTCTTCATTTTTATAATTATTTAATATTTTATAATAGTTAAAACAGTTGCAAATTATACACAGTTAAAAATACTACTAATAACAACAATTAAAATTATTATTAATATTTTTATTATTGTTATCAACATCAGAGAAACTCCAAATGTGTTGTTAAATTATTGTAATTTACAACTATGATATATTTCTATTTTTTATTATTTGTCTATTATTATATAATTATTTTTAGAGTAGTTAAAATATTCTACTATTACTAATAATAATCATAATTAAAACCATTATTATTATTACCATTATTATTGACATAAGACAACTGTGAACATTCAAATGTTTTGTTAAATTATTGTAATTTATAACTGTAATATACTTGTCCTTTTTATAATTTATTATTTCATAATGATTTTTAGAACAGTTAAAATATTCTACTACTAATAATAATAATCACAATTAAAACTTGTATTATTGTTATTGTTATTATTATTATTATTGACATCACACAACTGTGCACATTTAAATGTGTTGTTAAATTATAATTTACAACTATAATATATTTCTGTCTTTATTTTTGGAATTGTTTTATAAATAATAGTTGAAACACTACTACTAATAATAACAAAAATAATTAAAATGATTAATCATTTTTTACTTATTATCATCATCAACATCAGAGAACTGTGAACATTTAAATGGGTTGTTTAATTACTGAAATAATAACTTAAAACCTCTGGGGGTACTTCAACTAAATATTTTATGTCTAAGAGGAATGATAAAAAACAAAACACTGGAAACTCTCGAGCAGGGTTTCTCTCATCAATGTGTGTGGGTAGCAGGAAACAGAGTTTTAGGAACAGAATGCCTAAATTCTTTAAACAAAGAGGGAAAATTACTGTGACATATGCAATTTGTAAATACTGCTCACCTGCCATTGCTCAAGTAAATGCCGCACTGTGGCAGGGTTTTCCAGAAGTCCCTCCTTAAATGTGGCATCCTGTAAGACATTGGCTGTGGTTTCTGCTTCAGTAAGCCAATTAAGGAATTTCTCCAGGTCCAAGTAAAAATGCTGCAACTGTCGCAGTCCAGATTCCAAATCTGCCTCCTTGTCCCCTGCACTGAAAGGGAAATGACTTCTTTATTACATAGAATCAAAGTTAAATTAAGTAGTAGCTTAACATATTTCTTTAACATTTAATGAATGTTATTATTATATTGTTGGTAACAATTGCTTGAAACATCAAACCACAGAATCTTGAATGGCACACAGTTCTTGTGAAAGCGATTGCACCTTTGAAATAACCTCTTATGCACCCTCACTGTGTCAGCAGGGCATTATTTTCAGACTCAACAATACCACAAATACTTCCTTTCAGTGAAAATGTTATTATATGCCACTCCACTGGTTGGTGATATTGAAAAATCAAAGATTTAAACAGAAGCTCACCGCTTTTTGATGTTGGCCCAAGCTAGATTCATGCTCTCAGTCATTTGTTTAACTTTGCTTGTGTCATCGTCTGCATAAAGGGTCAGTAGTTTGTTTGCCAGCTCATTGGTGACATTCATCTGAGCTTGCCACTGCTGTATATCCTTAGAAAGTTGCTGCAATAGAATAATACAGTGTTTATTTGTAGTAATCAGGTCACATGCATTCATCTGCAGTTTATTTAAGGAATACAAGCACACTGACTCAAGTTTATTTCACTTATGTTTCTCACTTATGTTCTGTCATGAAATAGATATGGTGTTCATTCTACATTACCTTGACATCCGCATTTTGGCCTTTTAAATCATCAACACCGTGAGAAACTTTTTTCCAGCTCTCTAGTTTTTCATTGGCTTTCTTAATGAGAGGCTCCACCCTTTTTCTGGCCTCCAGCCAATCGCTGGAGTCTTTATACATTTTCTGCAGTTGAAGGACCCTGTCCGTCAGCTTGGTGTGGGAATCTTCCCAGTGTGCCTGTAATTTTTCAACTTGAAATAGAAGACAGAATGTTTCTAAGGAACAAGTCTGAAAATTAAAATCATAGTTCATATAACTGACAACGTCAATAAAATTAAAAGAATTATTTGTCTAATTATTTTGAATAAATAACCTGATTGATTGATTGATTGATTGATTGATTGACTGATTAAAAGACGGATTGATTCTCATAACTAAATACAATGTTTAACGACATTTTTACATTTCGGAAAATAAAAAAATAAAAAAAGATAGTGGTGGCCATATAAAATTTTCTTTCTTTCTTTTTCTTTCAAAAGTATGAGCAACCAGATAGTGCACCAGATATTACATCATTTTTTTTTATTATTAAATCCAGGCACTTAAACTATTTTGTCTTACAGTATATTGTAGTTTGTGTTCAATAGTGTTGTCTTATAACACTATATGACCTTGAGATGCGTGTTAAGACACAATCCTTGCCAACAGCCATTGTTTACTTTCTGCATTATTTCAGAGATTTAGTTTTCCATCAAGCCGTTACAATGTTGTTACCTTCATATCACCACAAATACAGTGTATCGCTGAGAGAGAATATGGATATGGATGAGGCAAAGCTGACTTACTGCGGTCTGTAATGGTTGCCCGTGTCACAGGGTTATTGGTTTTGTTCTTCAGGTTCTGAGCCGCAGTGATTTGTTTGTTCAGCTGTGGGCATCTTTGCTCCATGTCTTGCAGTGTTGACTGTTAAATCACAGCAGAGAATTCTTTACTACAGAGTTGTGTGGGATCTTGTGGTCTCATGAGGCCTCTATATGAGTTAAAAGAGTCATACTGTATTTTTTATTTTTTTTGCTTTATGTTAGTCCACCAAATATTTTTAGGTCCACTTATAATATTACTAGGGCTGTTAATTTGGTGTGATTAAATAGGGAAAAAATAACATTAAAATTTCATCTCACAATACATACAGCTGCTAATGAACATGATGCAGATCAATGATAAATGACTGTGTGATGTAGTCAGTTATATGAGCTTAAATTATTTAAGATATGAGAGCAAAAAAGTAAAAAATAAATAAATAAAAATCAATACTCAATATTCAGTATTAAACAACAACAAAAAAATCAGTTAATATCCATTTAAAACCTATTAATCTCATAGTATTATTTATGCAGTTCTAAATGCTTAACAGTCAGTTTTCGTAATATCTGTCCAATGCTTTTCTCATTTAACACAATAATGACTTTAAATCATCTTTTAGGGGGTAATTTCTAAGCCCAAATTGATACGCGATTAATCGGCGATTAATTAATTAATCAATCGGCACGTCATATAATTTACATTTAATCATTTACCAGACGCTTTTATCCAAAGCAACTTACAAATGAGGACAATAGAAGCAATCCAAAAAAAATAAAAAAATACAAGCAATCAAAAAAAATAAATAAAAAAAATTACAAAATTTAAATAGCTTGACAGCCCTAATAATAATACAACACTACAATATTATATTACAATATAAATAATTAAATTATTCACGATTTTTTTAAATTGAACTGTATACATACACACACACACACAATATGTAACACAATTACAATTTTTCAATACCATTTTCTGACCGTTTAATTAAACAGTCTATTTTTAATGCTGTTCTTTTAACACTCGCATGTTTAAATGCAATCTTCAAAGTTCTTCATCTTCATGATTTTTGCAGCTCAATTTAACAGTTTTCTTTGAATGAATACCTAATAATAATAATAATAATAATAAAAAAAGAGTCATTTCTGCTGCTAATTTCAAATGTGAAAAAGCTAGCCAATCATATCAGAGGTCATTAACATTTACTATACAGCCTGTGTAATTCTAGGGTCAAAGAAAGGGTGGAAACTGGTTATATAAAACTAAACTCTCTTTGCTGCTTTAGGGACTTTAGAGAAAAGATGAAATGTTGCCCCTGCAGGACAGTAAACAATGTATTTTACTGTGGAAATGGAATAAGAGCTGCAAGCTGACATCACAATCTGACCTTGAGTTTCACCGTCATTTTGTTGATCTCGTCAAGATCTCCGACCATTACTCTCTGAGTCTGGACCATGTGATCCAAAAGAGTGAGCCAATCGTCAAGCTCCTTCCAGGATTTATTGAATTTATCAAGGGTTGCATCTCCTGCTACACTACCAGTCAAAGTTACGGCTGAAAAGTAACAAATGATCTTTTGTTCAGACTTTCAGACATCTAACAACATCACATAAGCAACATGAGATGTGCATGAATTTTAATAGCATATTACTGTAGCTTCAATCATCATCGCACCTGCGAGCTGACATTTGTCCCGCCAGTCTTTAAGGAGAACCTGAATGGATGTCCAGTCTGCACTGAGGCCATCAAATTGCCCCTGGAATACATCAGTCCAGGAGAATTATATTAAATAAAGTTTCATGCCATGAAGCTGATAGACTGATACAGTCTGATATATTACATTACAGTACAGTGATGGTAGGTACTACTGGGAAGTGTGCGGAGTAATCTAATATCATAGTCATAGTGTTTCTGAGATCATATTTAATAATATCATGGTCGATTACACACCTTCTCCGGTTGGCATGGTGGTCTCTCTTTTGCCAAAACGGTTTCCACTGCTGGTTTCTTTTCCTTTACATCCTCCTCAATCTACACAAAATAAAAACAAAAGAAATTAACACCAACCCTCATTAAAGAAGCAATCTAGTCCAGGTCACATTTCAGCCCAAAATCAAAATAATTTTTTTTTTATTATTGATATTGGGTGTGAAATCCCCTTTGAAGTACCCTTAACTATGAAAAGGAGCAATAGCAATAATAACAGTCATGTTTGCCTTGTCAAGCACCACTAACAAGAAACAAAGATTTGGTTTTGAGAAAAAAAAAACTAAAGTATAAAGAAACAGCATGCAGCAATGTGTGAATCTTAATCAACTGAGTACAGCCAAATCAGAGTAAACCAGCCACAAACAATTCAAAATCACATAAGTACAGATGTTTTTTTCATAAGTTCAGTAACTGAAAGAACAAATGATTTCCTGAACCATGTCTATGGAAGTGAAACCCGTGCCCTGATGGGAGCAGCTGAAGCTCTGTATGAAAATGATTTTGGGAGTCTAATTAAATAGACAGCCTATGTCGTCTAAAAGACTCTCTTGGTACGAATTTGAGAGATTGTGTAAAATAAGACCAGTGACTTGGTGACTTTTTAATAATATTATTTTCTTTCCCCTAAAGACTCTGACTGGCAAAGCAATGGGCCATTAAGAAGGTTAAATCAGACTTTTATAATAGAGTACAACTTCAAAGTTTCCTTAATCTTTGAAAACACCTTGTTACTGAATGAAGGGATCAAATAAGCAATGTGATGTGATGGTTGCCAGCATGGGCGACATTAAGGGGGGCAGTTGCCCCTGCTGATATCATCAGTCATGGAATCTCTGATGCCAGCCCAGGCCCGGTTGTACGGGGGTACTAGACGGTGCTAAATACCCTCAAACGAAAGCAAACAAACTATCCAACGTGTTTTTGCAGTGTTGAGCATTGTATCCAATTAAAGACATATCTGTTGATTTCTTCAAAACAATGGCCAATCAGAAACTTTGTAGTTTTTCAGAAGTCACTCACAGCTGAAAGCGCCGGAGTTTTGCACGCTCGTGAATCATCTCATGATGACTAAGTGCAGGTGCGATGCAAATTCATTGTAGATTCAGTGTGTAGTTTAGAGAGCTTGATTATAACAGAACTTTGTGAGATCGCGATGAACTTTGATGAATGACGCTTTTATGGGAGCGCGCTTTGTGTGTTTTCTAGGCTATATCCATTCAGAATTTGAATGAAACTTTCGTTTTTCGGACACATACAGGCTGCAAAGTTTCAGGAATGGTGCTGGATTCATTCTCGAAATATCAGTGAGTGAGATCCATTTCAAGGACTAAGTGAGATCCATTTCAAGGACTAAAAGTGCGTGTAAACTTTGAGATCGGGACATATTAACCAGTAATTTCGTTTCCAGTAACGGACGACAGAAAGTTCAGAGATGAATGGTATGCGATTTATTACAAAATAGTCCCACTACTGATAGTTTTTTTTTTTTCCTCGTGTCTCACCACAGTGATTCAAAACGGACACATTTCAAGTGACACGGGAAAAAGACACGGAAAATTTAAATGAACATCAGAAAATCAGCGCGCACATTTCTGGTTAAAAATTAAAGGCCATCGACTGACACTTAAAACGGGAAGCATCGCCATTCAAATCAGCAGCAGTCAAAGCTCCACAGTTTAGTAAACGCAGGCAACCTCTTTAAGTTATTCTACACTGCACTGTATTGACACAATGCGTTGCAATATGGTAGTGCATTGCATACATTCGAAAATACATTTAATTTTCTTTTCTTTTTTTGCCCCCCCCCCAATTCGAGAGTCAAATGTCGCCCATGGTTGCCAGTCATGAACGTCTACCAATACAACACACCTGGCTAAATAGTTAAAATAAGACAGACAGCAGTATTATGAAACAGCAAGACTGTGAGTAGTGTGTTCTACATACAGTATGTGCTTGATCACGTCTGTGAGATTACCTTTGGGTCCACTGCAGTAAGGGACTGCTCAAGCTGATTCTTTGTAGTGGAGGCCCAAATTGAGAGCTTGGAGAGTTGTTCCTGGTATAAAGACAAATCCATCAGGAGATCCTCGATTTGTCGCTGCTTCTCAGGAAGATCAGTGGACACCTTTGGAGTAGAGAAAGAAACATTTAAAGTTCTTTTCAGTAAATCAATGCAGGGGTGAATCTTTCTAGAACATGTCCAAGTCATATTTTACACCAAAATCAAGAGATATTGAAATATTAAAAATATAAGAGTAAAAACTGAAAGAATTGAAAAGAAATATTATTTTTCATCAAGAACAGAAAGCTTATTTTTAGGACCATTATCATTTTTCATGTCATACTCATTTTTATTCATTGTTTTCACGTCATATTCATTTTTTTAATAAAATAAATAAATAAAAATAATAATAATAAATTGGGGGGGGGGGAATCAGTGGAACCCAAACGGCATTTGGAAGTCACTAAAGTCACATTTTAAAATATATGAATTTCACTGTTTTAACAACATAGCTGCTATAACAAAATATCAAAAAAGAAGAATTAAAAAGTATGTATATATATCATAGTATTACACTGTGACGCTGTTACAGAAGATTTTTGGAGTAGGTTTTTCAGTCTTCCACTTAAAAATTTCACTGTGTTACTTGTTTTTTTTTGTAATTAATTATGAAATTTACTAGCAATTTCTGAGTGAATTTCTTTTTTCAGTGTAGTCACACTTACAAATTAATTAATTTCACTGTATCAACAAAATAGTACAGAAACATTTATGAAGTATTTATACATCATATTTGTAAAAATGCCTTTAACTTATACTAAAATAAGTAAATAAATAAATAAATAAATAAGAATCACCAATTTTGAGGAATTAATGAGAATATGTGGGAAAATATGCTTAATTGTCATGAAAATAATGAGAGAATGCAAATAAAAATTTATTATGGGGTAAAATGTAACATGCTTTCTTGAGATTCATCTAAGTGTATTAGAGGTACGCTATAATGCATCTACAATTACTTGAATCTGACTATTCAATGATAATGCCCTCATTAGGCTGTAATCACGCCAAGGTCACAAAATCATTGAATTTAATGGGCCAGAAAGATCAAACAGTAGAGAAGGATAGAAACGATTTAGATTACCTTGGCCCATCGCATGTTGATAACCTTTAGATGCTTCTCCAGAGGTTTGACTTTATCAGCTGGGAGAGCTGAGCCTTTGCTGTTGATCTGATGAAGCACTTGCTTCCTGCTCGGCAGTTCCACCACCCGGGCCTGAAGATTTTCACACACACATATTAATTATCTGCTCGTCTTTGTGACTCATTTTTGGTGATTTGCCTCATGGGAGAATTAGAATTTTAATACGAAGCTAAAAGCTATGTTTTTTTTCCCATATGTGCTATCTTTTTAAGCGAGTGATTTTTACCTTCACTTTTTCTAATGTTGCACTGAGCTGTTCCTTGTGACCTGCTTCCACAGGAAATGCAACCACAGCCTCAGCATCATCCAGCCAGGACTGAAACTCCCCCATGTCTTCATTTAACTCGGCAAGAACAATTTTTGCCCCTGCAGACCTAAAACACACAGCAGCCGTATTTATGCATTCCTTCAAAATAAGGACAAAAGAGGGTAATTACATAGGTGTTTGCTGCTCAAATTGAATTATGCTAAGATATTCAAACGTGCGCGGCTCTCTCACAAGCTGCCTGCATTAATATGTCCTGAATTTTTACTAACCGTCTCTTGATCTCAGTGAGCTGGTTGGACACTTTAGCCCAGCGGGAGTTGATAGAGGCGAGCTGCTGTTTAATGTGGTCCCTGTCGTCCTTACTGCACAGTGGAGTCAGATCTGTCCCAAGAGCATTGAGTCCCTTCACTGCTGCTTCCTGTTTCTCCAAACCCCCCTGGAGCTCCTGGGAAAGTAGAATGTCGCAGTATGGATGGTCTGAAACTAATCTGACATGACTTACTGCCATAAAAAAAAATCTGGTAACACCTTCTGTATATAATGCTGTATTACTGATAATAGTTATTAGAAATAATCCACCCAAATATGAAAATTCTGTCATTATTTCCTCACCCTCATATTCATATTCTTTGTTTTGTGGAACATAAAAGATGACATTGTGAAGAATGTTGGTAACCAAACTGTTTTGATTCCCACTGATTTCCATTAGATTAGCAAAAAATACAATAGAAGTCAATGAGAACCGAGGCTTATCAACATTCTTCAAAATATCTTCTTTTGTTTTCTGCCTAAGAAAGAAATGCATACAGGTTTTGGTACAATAGAAGTCAATGAGAAACGAGGCCACAGATTAAATTCATGATTACCTTGAGGTGGTCTGTATTATTTATGGGGTCTTGTTCATACTTCACTATCGTCCTTTCAGCATCTGTGAGCCAACTGTCAAGCGCTTTATGCTCTTCACTGAATTTCTTGGCTTTTTCAAGGCGTCTGCGCAGCAGCACAAGTAGACAAACAGAACATTGTGAGTCAGAGAGTAAAGAGAGAATATACTGAAAATAAATGTCAATATTCTGATTTAAAATGCAACATTTATTGGAATCAAAAGTTCATGTGAACATTCATTTTAAAGCATTCAAAAACACTTTTGTGGCTTAATAATTGACAGCTCATTTAGAATGACTCCTCTACTTATGACTAAAAGATATTTTAAATACTTAATCTGTTAGCAAATGTTTTTAATTAAAACTATCAAATGTTGTTTCCGTTAACTGAAATAAAGCTGAAATAAAATAAAATATAAATATTAAAAACTCAAATTAAAAATGCTGCCTTTGCAAATAAAGTTAAAGTACTTAAATCACTAAAACTGAAATAAAAGCTTAATATAAATATAAAAAAACAACAGGAACATAAATTACTTAAACTAAAATGAAAATTTTAAAGTAAAAGCTAATTCAAAATATTAATAAATAAGCTATATATAATAAACTAATATTAACGTACACAAACACCTCGGAACAATTCGCCTATTTAATAACAAATACTATTGACTCATTTAAGTGACAAGACAAATTTCAACAGTGTAGTGTCATTCATCCTTACGCGAGTCTGTCATGATAGAGCTTTTTAAGGTTTTCCCAGTTGGTTCTGAGCAGCTGGACCAGTAAATTCTCCTCTGGATAAGAGGCACCCCTTCCCAGAGCTTCCATCACTGGACTCTCCAGTTTATCCAGATTAACTTTAACCTCCTAAATCACATGTAACACAACTGATTAAAGCATTTATATTAGTTTTACTGCTGTTTCAATGGTGGGCGTAAAACAAATTGTGTTCATGTACAGCTCATGAGCAAATCAATAATAGACTGAATCAGCTTTTGGATACAAAAATGCATTGCTAATAAAAATCATTCGTAGAAATGAGACATGGTTTATGATATAACCTTAAGGCACTTCTCTTGTTGGGGAACGTTGATGAATGCTGCAGACCAGCGCTCAGGAGAGTTCAGCAGAGCCTCGTTTTCAGCGATACACTGCAGCAAAAACTGCAGCTCCTGAACATACAAGGATGGAGGACAAATGTGTCTCATTCAATTCAGGAAAAAAAAACTTCATACAACTGAATTGTTTTTTAATCCCTCATTAAATCAATAAACCATGAGAGGCAGTGCATTACAGTGATTTTACCACAGGAAATTTTTCCCAATACTTGAATATTTTACATTTTTTTAATATAAAATATGAATTTTTAATATTTACTTTCTTTTAACTATTATTGAAAATTTCAAAATCTTTAATTTATTTTTTTTATCTAGGAATCAAAAATACAGTACATAATTATGAAGGTATACTGGATGTATTCAATCCAGCTGACTTCCTACTAATTTCCCAATAAATTTGTTAAGCCAACTAAAAGCACACTTACACTTTTGTGGCGCACTTGCGTGAAATGAACATCCAGCTCCGCCCAGCGTTTATTGACCGGGAGGAGGCGGGGCTCCACCAGCTTTGCAGCTCCGCCCTCTGAAAGCACTCGGCCCAGACCGCGCAAGTCCTCCAACTTTGGACGCTGCTGTTCAATCTCAGAACCAACTGCCTGATGGAGAACATACATCAGTTCTTTTGGTGTACAGTCTTGAAATATCCTTCCACTTCTTAAGGAGGAAGCAAAGGGACTTAAAAGACACAGCAAGTCCCTTTATACTGTTTAAAAAACATCCCTGGTGGGAAGAACTTTGAAAAGGCTACTTTGAAGAAGCTAAAATATAAGAATATAAATAATAATTAAGACTGGCAGTGTACACAGAAACTTTCGCTCTCACTTTCGCTCTCGGCTCCTCAGGGGGATCTGGAAGCTCTGCTAGGGTCTTCTCAATTTTGTTCAGCCACTGCATCATATCATCTGTTTTCTTACAGAATTGGTACCACTGTGGGGCAAGAGCAAGGGCCTTCTTCTTTCTCAGGGCTCTCAGATTCTATAAACGCAGAATGAACAGTGTTGAGAAAGTTACTTTGGAAATGTAATAGGTTATAATTTACAAGATACACTATCTAAAATGTAATAAGTAGTGTAACTATTTCAATTACTTTGTTAATGTAGTGTAACTGATTACTTTTTGATTACTTTTTCTAAATTTCTAATGTTTTCAACTGTTAATCATTTTGACATTTAAAGCAGGCAGGGTTAACCTTACTGTAGTACTCAACACTGATTACTACTCTAGAAACTAACTCCATCCCTGACCTTAGTTTTGACCATGTTTCTAACCTACTGTAACCAAAATGTAACCTGTCTTATTCCAGTTTTCACATTGTCTCTGACCTGAATAACAATAGAGGAGTTCACTGACCTCACCAACTGATTTTACCAGTGCAGTGTTTCATTTATTTTATTTCAATAATAAATATTTCAAATACCTAACTTTAAAATCTGATTGGATGATGATTTGGATGTTGTTTCAGGAGTAAATGAAGGGCTTTTATCAAGGATCATACCCCATACAAAATCACACTGAATTAAGAATGTACTTGTTTCCACAGAATATAAATGTTTAATATAGCAAGCCATTGTCAATTTTTTTTTTAAAGCAAAAACCTCACAGAATTTTGTTAGATTTATGCTTAAAGCAAGAAATAATATTTTATAACAGAAAAATAAAATTTGTCACATCATTTTAAAGTCCAGTTGCCTTGTTTTAAGAAAATAAAAATACTGATTAGGAAATTATTTTTTGTAATGTATAAATCAAAACAACAACAAACTGCTTTTGCATTACTGCAAAATTACATATGGACAGTTAGATATCTGATGCATCTGTCCATTCAATTATGTGTTATGAGCCTAATGTCAAGAGCTTGTAAATGCATTCTTAAATGTGTACTTGACATGTGGCAGCATGCAAAATAATTACCTTCAGTGTGTCATATTTGTCATGAAGAAGATTGTGTTTCTCATGGACAGCCTCTCTCTTTTCCCTGCTAGGAGTTCTTTTTAGGAGATTTTCTCCTTTTAAGAACAGTTCATTTAGAGCATCCTCATCTATGCCCTGTGAAAGAACAAGCAGAAAAAATGTGCTAATTATGTTAGAAGCGCCATCAAATCTGTCTGTCTATCTATTTGCAGCCGTTAAAACCCATAAGCAATGCAATGATGTACTGTGCCAGCATTTGTTACTCATGAACCAGATCCATTCCCTGAAACTCATTATGTTTCTTGTCATGAGATCTTTACGATAAGCTCGGAGGCTGTTTCAGCCTTTCGCTGCCCGTGCGGTTCCAGTGACTGAAATTAATTTTAGCCAAAGAAACAGCTGAGAGTATTTTCTTACCGCATCCTCCAGGAAATCTTCCTCTTTTAGACTTTCACCTAATTTAATCTCCTCGTCCAGCACCTGGAGCCATATATTAGCCTGTCTGTGGTACTCATCTAACTCTTGAGAGGAGGCCTGCAAGAAAATATGATCAAATATATAAAAATCCAATTATATACAAAAAAAATAATAATTCTATTTTCTAAGTGGGATAATAAGGCAAAGTCTCTGATGAATTTAAGGATCGACAAAGGAAAAGGAATGATATGGCTCACCATGGCTCTATATAAGCGTTCTATGTATTTATGTACATATATCAGACGTACAGCTTTTCATAACAGTACCTGTCCCATTAAAATCCTCTTTGCAACAATGTCAAATCGTTGATTGAGCTGTTCTAGTTTTGGTTTCACTTGAGCTTTACAGTGTTCCCCTCTGTTTTTTATAAGGTCCTCTGCCAGAACCTGCACCGCTTCAACCTTCCCCTTCATCTCCTCCAGCTCCATCCGCAAACCCTGGATATTCAATCAATAAGAACACATCAATTCTGTGTGCTACATTTTGGGAAAAAATTATTTATGTAAAAATGATATACAATGTGTATACATGAATAAAAAGTTAAAAAGAACAGCATTTATTCAAAATAGAAATCTTTTCTAACAATACAAGTCTTTACTTTCACTTTTTATCCATTTAACACATCCTTGTTGAATAAAAGTATTCATTTCTTAATTAATTTCTTAAAAAAAAGAAAGAAAAAAATTACTGACCCCAAACTTTTGAATAGTAGTGTATATTGTAACACAAAATTTATATTTTGAATAAACACTGTTCCTTTTAACATTTTATTTATCACGGAATCCTGAAAAAAGTATCACAGGTCCCAAAAAATATTAAGCAGCACAACTGTTTCCAACATTGATTATAAATCAACATATTAGAATCATTTCTGAAGGATCATGTGACATTGAAGACTGAAGTAATGATGCTGAAAATTCAGATTTGCTTCACAGGAATAAATTATATTTTAAAGTATATTAAAATAGAAAACAGTTACTTTAAATTGCAATAATATTTCACAAAAATATTTTTTTTTCTGTATTTTTAATCAAATAGATACAGCCTCGATGAGCATAAGAATCTTCTTTAAAAAACATAAAAAATCTTATATACTGATATAATTATTTTGGTAGTAAATTGTAGAAGATATATACAGATATATATATACTTTGCAAATGATAACAGAAACGATGATCAATGAAACTCCAAAACTTTTTTTTTTTTTGTCTGTCTGTCTGTTTTGTTCTCCCTAATGGCCTAATCTAGAGTTTTATTTGCTGCAAATTGCTTCCAATTAATGAGCCATCAAAACATTATTGTCATAGAAGAGATGGATAACTGTTTATTTAATTTGATGGAAAAGTATGGCTGCATAAAACAATCTCTAGACCTCAGTAATGGAGAACAGTTGGTTGCCAAGTGGAACAGCTCATTGTGATTGTGTGTTATGTTCTAGAGAAGACCTTTAAAACGTGCTCAACACAGCCCTGGCTGTCCATCTCGTCCAGCGTTTCTTCAGCACGATCCATCCAGGTGTTGATCTGAGAAATGTTCTGCTCAAGTGTTTTCATTTGACTCTGATAATCCTGGATGACAGATGAAGAGTCATTTTTACATTTGGCTGGTTAGCACAAGGAAATTTGTAGCGCAAGGAAATTTCATGTCACATTAAAGAAATAGTTCACCCAGAAAATGAACATTCTGTCATTATTTACTCACTGTCGTGTTGTTCCAAATCTGTATGACTTTCTTTCTGATGCTGAACACAAAAAACAACATTTGAAGATTGTCTTCCATGCCATTTTCAATAATAACTATAGTGAAATATAGTGCAAAGTTACATGGGCCACTTTCATGATTCATTCATGAGGCTTTTTGGACAAATTTCATTTTATGACTTCAGAAGTCTGATCAGTTTTTTATGATAATCTTATGTCCATTATGAAGCATGAAAAAGTCTCTCTTCAACAGCCTGGAAAAGAGTGAAAAGTGAAATCCTTTTGCATAACATGATAGAAAGTAAGTCATACAGGTTCAGAATTTTCAAGTTTGGGTGAAATATTTCTTTAATCGTTTCATTATACCTTAGAGGCCAAGCCTTATCTCTTGACATATTGTCCCTCAGATATTTATAGTTATTTACAAAGTAGAGCAAGGAGAAAATATAGTCAAAGAGATAAAAGATGAGAAAAATGATGGAGGAAACAGCAAGTAGTAGAAAGGTAATAAAGAAGAGCGGGAGATAAATGTGCTTAACAGTTTCATAACATTATTGCCGCCTCCAGAAATCGCTGTCTGGATTTAAAGGAACAATATGGAGATGTGAAATTGAAAGGAAATGAATTTAGCCTTGTAGGGCATATTTAGCATAAGAAATATTTTGCCTAGAATGAAATGACTCAGAAAAGGGTCAGACGGTTGCTATGAATGGTTGCTCACCAGCAGGAGTCTCAGCCACTGCTCGCTCCGTGACGTCACTGCGATCCAGTTGCAGTTGAGCAGACTGACCTTGTCATCAATCAGGTTCTCCTGGCTACGAAGTAAACCCTTCAGGGTCTCTGCCAACTCCCTCACCAGTTTCAGCTGTGGCTTATGACGCTCAGTGTCCTCCTGTGTCGCCTGGGTGGGAAAGATGATGATTTAATAGCTTGTTTTTGACCTTTTCTTTTCAAAAATGAAGTAACTTAAAAACACAAACACACATCCACCTTCTTGGAAACAAAACAGCATTGCTAATAAACTAACAATTCACTGTTTTAAAAGGAATAGTTCACCAAGAAATAACAATTTTTTGTGTTCCACTGAAAGGCATTTTAGTGATAACAGAACTGTCATTTTTTTGGAAGAACTATCCCTTTAATGACTAGCAAACTGTTTCAGATATATACAATGCTGCTGAAATGAAACCAGTTGAGTATTCATTTACCTTCGCCCAAGCCAACTCTGCATCCAAATCGCTTGGCATGCCTTCCACCGAAGAGCGGCGCGTCAGTTCCTCATCAGTAGTTGCCAACCATTCTGTCAGACTGTTTACCTCCTTCCTAAACTTTCTTAATAACTTTAAAAGCTTCTCCAGTTCCTGCTTTCCTTCTGTTACCTGCACACAGACAAGTGAGATGTTTTGAATAATCTTCCACAAAATATACTTTTGATTTATTGTAACATAATTTCCATACTTTCATGGTTTTGATGATATTACTATTATTATCCTAAAATGAAAAACAGTAACAATATACAGTGAGTAGCTGTGTCAAACTACTGTCGAACTAACTGCACATGTCTTACATTTAGCCTTGTGTTCCCCTACCTGTGAACCCAAATCATTGTATGCGAGTTTGAGGGCCGTCAGCCTGTCGTCCAGCTCCTTGGGTTGCTCTGTCTGCTGCTTCTGCACGATCTGTCTTCCTGTCTTTATCACAGTCTCCACCTCCAATTTCACTTCACTCAGATTCTTATAGAACTTCTACATGGGGGAAACAGAGAATGTGATTAAACTCAGTGTGATATTGCTGCCTGACAAGAACCGAATGGCAACTTATGATTAAACAAAAACTGCAATTAAACCGTTAGAAATTAGTCAAATTAGAACTTTAGCAAAACACAGAACAAATTTCATACCGTATGAAGTAATCAGTTCAATCTCCACAAATATTTATGCATTAACGATTGATGTATTCATAAAAGCTATTAAAACGCCAAGCATCCTACATTACCCACCATGCACTGCTCCAACTGTGACTGTACCACCTCCTGCTCCACACTCCGAATACTCAGCACTGCCAACTTCCCTTTCACCTCCTCTAACACTCGCTCACATTCCGTTAACCGTTGATCAAAGTTAGCTGGCTTTTGGAAAAGCCGGAACTTGCCTTTCACTTGCAATAGTTTATCCTAAACAAACAAATAAAAAACAGGCATTTATTAACAGGTATTTGATTGCTTGTGTATTATTTGATGAATGTATTTAAGCAGGAAGTACGGCGGCCCAGTAGTGCACAACACAACGAAATCGCCAAAACATAATGCAATGGACTAATTTCACTGTGTTGCATTGCATTGTGTTGTGCAAATTTCGTTGTGTTGCGGCTTGTTTCCATTGTGTTGAGCTAATTTCATTGTGTTGCAGCTTGTTTCCGTTGTGTTGTGCTAATTTCATTGTGTCATGGCTTGTTCCCGTTGTGTTGCGACTTGTTTCCGTTGTGTTGTGGCTTGTTTCCATTGTGTTGCGCTAATTTTGTTGTGTTGTGGCTTGTTTGCGTTGTGTTGCGCTAATTTTGCTGTGTTGTGGCTTGTTTCCATTGTGTTGCGCTAATTTCGTTGTGTTGCGGCTTGTTTCCGTTGTTTGTGGAGATTTCGTTGTGTTTTGCACCATTGGGCCACCATAAGGAAGGATCTAGGCAAGACGACAATCAGCTATTAAAAATGATAATGATCCGTGACTCTTACATATGTTGCATCAATCTCTCCAATCACTTTTTCTGATGCGTCAACCTCGACAGCCTTTTTCTTCATGTCATCGAGAGTCCCCTCATGACCGTTCAACTCAGTCTGAATTTTCTGTTTAATAAGATAAATAATAATTACCTTTAAATAATAAATTAACTACATAATTAACTAAAAAATAAATCAAAGATGTTATGCATAAATAAAAAAATCTAAATAAAAATATATAGGAAATAAATAAAAATCCCTGAGACCCTACATAGGATAAGTGGTTTCGAAGAAAACCGCTAAATAAAATAAAATTAAATAATAAAAAATAAAATAAAATCTAAAATATATATGAGGCCCATATATATATATATATATATATATATATATATATATATATATATATATATATATTAGTGCTGTCAAAAAATTAATCGCGATTAATCGCATCCCAAATAAAAGTTTTTGTTTACATAATATATGTGTGTATACTGTGTATATTTATTATGTATATATAAATACAAACACATGCATGTATATATTTAAGAAAAACATGTTATATTTATATATTAAATATATTTTTATATAATATAAATTATATGAATATAAATATAAACTTTTAAATACATGTAAATATTTTCAAAATATATACTGTATGCGTGTGTCTTTATATATACAAAATAAATATATACAGAAGACACACATATATTGTGTAAACAAAAACTTTTATTTTGGATGCGATTAATCGCGATTAATCGTTTGACAGCCCTAATATATATATATTTATTTATATATATGAGACAATATGAATACTTGTGCTTCCTGAGGTATCTGTGCAGCGTCTATGCCATCTGCTATGTAAGCAGTCAAATGTCGGTCAGTGGTGTTCAGAGAGTCCTGAATGAGGCGCAGGGTTTTGTCGTTCTCCTGGGCCCACTGCAAGCTCTTCTCCAGCTGCTGTCGCCTTTGTAAAGCCTGTTATTGACATCAGAAAGTGGAAGAGAATCAAAACATGAGAAAATCCAATGAATATACTTAAGGTTTCAGCTGCAGCAATACAACTAAGTTCCTACCCTTTGCATTAGTTCATCCCAGCGTGTGTTGTAGTCCTCCACTTTTTTGTGTATGAGCTTATCAAGGACTCTGCCATCCATAAGGGTCTGGGCTAATTCACGGATCTGGTTGCGGTTATATTCCGGATGCTCTCTAATCATGGTGTCTAAAGACTGGAAGGGAATGTGAAACCACTTTAATACCTATGATTTAGATTTCATTTGAAAACATAAAACTTAATAAAAGATACTTTCCATGGTGATGATGCAAGATTGAATTTTTGGTATGACTATTTTATCATCATAAGTGCATGCATTAGCTCATATGAATGAAAAATCACAAATGAGTTCTATTTAATATCTCACATTTTCTCCTAGGCAACAAATTGAGTTTGTTCTGGAGGCATTCCTCAATTCTAAAGTAGTTTTGGATAAAAGGGTCTGCTAAGTCAATAAATGTTTTGCTAAAGTCTCCTAATTCTCAGTTTTGTTTCTCATTCTCCTGAGTAAATGAGTTTGTAACCTCTAGAGCTGGGGTTTCTCAAACTTTTTTGTAAGTTGAACCTCTTAGATGTAAAGTATTTACTTGAAATACCCACTAAGAAGTTAATATTTCAATAATTTAACAACACATTCGCATAATCATGGTTCTCTGATGTTGGTTAATGGTCACATCACGTGCTAGTAAACAAAAAAAAATTTTTTTTAATCATTTTTAGTAAGTGTTTCATTTTTATTAGTTTTTTTTATTATTATATATAGGGCTGCACATCTTGGACAAAAAAAATTGTGATTGAAATTTGAACTGTGATTTGAACAATAACTGTGATTTTCAACATTATTGTGATTCAGTTTTTTTTTTTTTTTTGGATTAATTGTGCAGCCCAATTTATTTATTTAAATTTTACATATAAATTATCATTTTTTACATATTTTCTTTTCAACAACTCACAATCCCCAGTTCTCTCACAAACCTCCGTTTGGGAAACACTGCTCTACAGTTTCAGAAGAGATCATCAATAATCATCTGAGAAACATCTGAGACAAAGTGGAAACTCCAATAAGAATGGCATTTAAGTCGGTGTCCTGCTATATGAAGGAGTAACCTCTAAACAATAAAACGTTCCTCTGGGATAGAGTGACCTTTCCAAGTCAAACTCTTACCTAAAATGAAAATTGTGTCATCATTTACTCGCGTTCATGTCATTCTAAACCTGTCTTCTCTTATTTTTCCAGTAGAATGCAAAAGGAAATTTATTTATACAGCTCTTTTAACATCAAAAGGTCAGGGTGACCACAAGCTGTCAAGTTATAAAAAGGAGAAACAGAGCATACGACACAATATTTTAAAACAACCTATATTTAAACTTCCTTTAAAACAACCTAAAGTAACCTATTTTATATATATATATATATATATATAGATGACTGGCTTTCAAGATGCTTCCTCTTACTAAACAGTCTCATTATATCTCTGAAGTTCATCTCAAAGATTTTTAGCACTCACAGTCAAAGCTTCTTCTATTTCCTCTACACCTCCTTGAAGGCTTTCGGTTTCATCAAGTTTCTTCTCCAGTAGGTCCATCCAGGCGTTCTCCAGCTCCAAATAAGACAGCAGCTCACACCAGCAAGCCCACACCTCCTATAACAGCCAACAGAAATGGACATGCGGTTAGTCAAACATATCACATTGGGCCCAGGTCCTGAGAATTTGATCAAAGGTTAGAAGAACCACATTAGTGGTTTGAACTGAAAGAGCCTGGCGCTAGCAACATCAAAGTCACGGGTTTGATTCCAAGGGAACACACACACACACACACACACACACACACACACACTGATAAAGTGTAAATCTTAAAAGGACTTTAAGTTGATTTGGATGAAAGCGTCTGCCAAATGAATAAATGTCAATGAACGAGACACTATCTGACTCCTGAGCACAACCCCATCACTGGCACAATATCAAGCTCACCTCTAAAGTCTTGCATTTTCCATCGAGCCGGCTGCACAGCCGCTGGTAGTTAGAAGTCAAAACATCCAGTTCTGCCTTCAGGGCATCATGGGCCGCAGGAGGAGCCTTTGAAATGAAATTGGTGACTTTATCCGTCAGTAGCTTCACCTTTGTTTCTTTTTGATGGACTTCCTCTTGAGCCCGCTGAGTGGGAGAGAGGAGAGGAGATTACGCGAGCATTCAGATGTTTTTACCAAGGTTAGTGAACATCAGGATTCTCTTAAGCCTCTGCTTGCAAAGTCAAGCTAAGCTTGGCACTGGGACAGAGAGAATACAAGATCCCCGCTGTTGACTGTTGAATTTGAGAAGTTAAGCAAAAATGTGCCCCATTTACTTCATAAAAAGCACAAAGCAACAGGATCACATAGAGGTGAAAAGCTTCTGTGCACCGAGACGGCACCTGTTGGGAAATGAATATATTTCAGTTGTCTAGGTGTCACTCTTCTGCTATCATGACAACTGTCTGGGGAGCTTCTCAGACACTTTGTTCTCAGTAAAACATGTTCGTTTTTCTTTTCTTTAAAGTTTGGTGTCTTGGCACTTTCAATGAATGGGGTACAAATTGGTGTCCCTTGACTGTTGTTAAAAGCAATGAAGACACAAATCCCATGTTCTCAAGTGAGATTAGATGAGTTAGATAAGCTATTATCAAACATAAAACTAACACAGAATGAAAAGTGGTCAAACAATGTCTGTCTCCCTCTTAAAATGTAGATTTTGGCTTGTTCCACCTCAATGTTTCCGCTCTTTTTGAGCTATCCAGCATTAGAAATCATATAATACATGTCATAATTTTGACATAATCAATTGATATTCAATTCTTTGTAGAAATAAAATATTTTAATTTAGTTATTGACAGTCAGTCAGTCCAAAAGAGTAATATTTAGCTGTGTCCTACATTTAGCATGTAAAAACAACATGATTTTTTATATATATGTAATATAATATGCAATATAATTTATTACATTTAGTGTTTATTTAATGCTTAGGTAGAAAGAAAGTAACTAAATTACAAAAACTAGCATTTAAAATTCTAAACATGTCCCACATTTTGGTAACAGGGTTGCAAAATGAGCAAAAAAAAAAAAATTTAATATGACTTTTTTTCAGTGCCTTTTTTTCCTGAAAAAGAATAAAAATGTTAAAAATGTTCAAGTTTTAACCTTTGTTTTTTTAAAGCACCTCAAGATACACCCACAGAACAGAAACATCATCAATATGATCTCAACTCTTTCATAGACAGCAACAAGAATAAATAGAGAAATTTGTTTGTTTCCCCTACTCAGATTTTTTGCCTAAGAAAAAAAATATCACATTAAAGTTATGCATCTATTTAATAATGTCTCAAATTGTGTTAGGGTGAGTGATTTTTGTATGTTTAAACCAAATTCATTCGAGACCAAATTATCTAAATTAATCATTTTATCTCTATACTCTTACTGTATGTCTATAGTCATTTCTGTTTTTCATTTTCTAGAGAAACATCTACAATGGTATAATTAAGAGACATCATCTCCATTAAGTTTTCTAAACAATGCCATCTTCCTCTGAAGAAACATGTTTAAAAAGAACAAACCTTCAGTTCCTCCACCGCCTTATGAAGCTCCTCAGGTGTTTTGTACTGGAAGTCTCGTTCCAGATACTCTTCCTCTGCCTGAGTGATCCACTCCTGCATTTCCTGCATCTCCTTCCTCAAGCTCACCGTCATGTCCAACCCTCCTTTCAGGGCTGATTTCTTTGCATATGCCTGAGGACCAACAAAAACACATTTTGTTTTAATGACTACCAGAAACTGCAGAAAAATGCTCTAATAACATCAAAAAGTTTCACTTGGATATCGCCTAGGTGTGAAAATGGTATGCGTGGGCTTTTAAAGATGACTAAATTGTACCTCACCTCGTAATTAATTAGTATAATGCACCGTAAGCCCATGTGGCCCGTTAATTACCTGTTTGCAAATGAGCTCCCACTGAGCATTGAGCTCATCAAGCATCTTCTGTATTTTGATGGCAAACGGTATCTCAGCTTCCCTCTTCAAGGCCAGTCCCACCTCATTGATGCCATTCAGACTTGGTTGGACCGTGTGGATGTCATTCACCAGAGCCTGGCAAATCAAAGGAGAATGTTTGAAATAGATGGTCTTGGCCATCCTGAAAACCAGGTCATGCCAATGCATTGACCCAATTCTACTAGATAGAAGTGAAGCTATTGCCATTATTGCAGCTAACCTACCATGGGGCATGAAAATACTGAGATACCATTTGAAAAATGTAATTTCATGTTAAGCTACAGTTTTCATGACTAGTAATATGAAAAATCATTTCCTGCCATTGCCTGAAAAGAGAAGGCAGGGTCTTTACTGAGTCAGGTCCCAACAGGTTTACGGCTTATTCATCCACCGCTGCGGCTATATTAGCAGGTCTCCCAACATATTTTTGCAGATTTCATCTTAATGAGAAACAGCTCTTCCTCTTCCAGACCAATGCTTTAATTTAGGCTACGCTTCGCCTCTGCATAAAAAGCACTCTCTTCTGAATTTTAATTTTTGGGCCATGTTTGTGAAACACAATGGTGAGTTTCTGGATCACAGTTGTTATTTTAGCACATCTTGCTCTAGGTCAGTATAGTATCAAGAGCTCTATTCTAGTTTGAACCACAAACCTAGTTTTTATTGCTGAATAAATAAAGACTGCCCTCACCGTGCACTGCTCCAACTGTTTCTCCAAAGCCTCTGTATCTCCCAGAGCTGGCCATTCCTCATTCAGGAAAACATCAACCTCTGCCATCCACTTCTGCAGAGTCTTTGTGTCATTCTACCATGGGATGAAATAATGGGTTATCAGAAAATGCAGTCACATAACCCTAACCCTAAACCCAACTCTTAGGAATTTAACAAAAAATATCAATAATATTAACATAAAACTAACAAATCACACATATTCCTTATCACTAACAATAGTACTTGGTAAAGGTAAACATGTTTTATATTCATACTAATGCTTTTAAGTGAGGCAATCTATCTTCTTGCAGTTTTATGCAATATTGTATTTTCTAAATATGTTTTGTCTACCACCATTTTTTTATATAATACACAACCAATAGGATTTGTATTTTTTGTTTTGTTTTGTTTTGGAAGTGAATGGGATGGTAGCAACCTGATCTCATAATGAAAACATAAATGTGGGAACTTTTTCGTAAGATGTACATGTACGTTTCGTGACACATTCAATGTGAAATGTCCACTGGGTGGCACTAAAAGAGTGTTTGGTTTTTTCCCCCAGAACAGATGAACGCTTTATGTGACGTTGGTTTTGTACGTGTCACCGCAGTTCTGACTTGAAATGTCCATTGAGTGGCGCTATAACTGTTATGCTCCATGACATTTTAAAGCGATTGTGATGTAAAAACGCAAATCGCAAGCATGCTGTTTTAGCTTGTTTTTTTATCTTTAATCTTTCAGCTCTTTCATCATGAGTCATGTTTTTCACAGGGCTCGTACCCAAGGATTCTGAATCTTAAGTCCAATTCCGTGCCGGCTGAGCTACAAGCAAGCTTGTTACGTCCAGAAAGTGAAACATATGGAGCTGTAATCATAAATGTGTTTTACAATTACAAGTGCTCAATGTTTTTCCGCCTCTAGTGTTAATTTCTGTTGGAAACTGCAGTGATATGTACTTCTTAGTATGTATTTCGCGTCTTGCGAAAAAGTTCCCACAAGTACGTTTTCGTCATGAGATCAGGCAGCCACAAAACAGTAAACAATCAATTACTCACTTTTTCAAAAGTATTGCCGCAAGGTATACACAGTGTATGTGTTAGCATGATTTTAGTTAAAAATTACTTAGTAACCTTTTCTGTGTAAAGTTACAGTATAATCATGTTTACAAGTTTGTTGCCACAATGTCTAAAATTTTTAAATGCCTTAAAAGTAATGAGAACAACTTTACAGCTTAAATAATACGTTTTAACAAAAGAATGAATGTGAAGTGTATTATAAAATTACAAGCTTCATATTTATGCTTTTAAATCCTCCAAAAAAAGGTATCAATCACTTCCAATGTAAGTGCTTCAGCATAACCCTGATTTTTGCTCTTTTTAAAGAAAACAAGAAAACAAGTTATTACAAGTTACAAATGCTGTTGACTGAGCTTAATTTCTATTGAACCGAGAATCGTCACCTGAGATATAAAACAGCAACCTTTAAGCAATAAATTTCTCTTTTTGGAAGAATGTAGTTCAAAACCTTATAAGCTTTCTGGGTAGGCAGCTGACTAGGTGTTGAGACACAGCCAACATCTTCAGGTGCCTGCATTCAAGTACATTTTACTTGGAAAGCACCCAGCGTGGTGTAGGTGAAGTGTGTCTGCTTCAGAGAAACTAGAGCCAGTGTAATTTGAGGAAAAGCCTCATCAGCATATTGTTTCAGCACGTGCCTGGAACTGCTGTAATTTGGTCATGTGATCCTGCAGCTTCTGGATGTTCTCCTCCAGCTGCTCAGACACACGCCTCCAGCGCACCATCACGTTGTCCAGCTCGGTCCGGTACTTCTGACAGATCTCTGGTGGCGCTTTCTGGAACACCTGCTCAGCCATTTTATTGAGGTCATCCACGTCACCCTGATGCTCCTTCTGTGCTGCTTGAATTGCCTGAAAAATATCAGTAGGCACTCATTCAATGTGCATAACAAAAGTAAAAAATAAAAAAAAGTACATTTAACAAAAATACTAATAATAGATAAACAGATGAATCTATGAATACTGATTGATTTAAAAAAACAAAAACAAAAAAAAAAATTACATGTTCCTCATGATGTATTATAGTAAATATGGAATTTTTGTTCCATATCAATAATAACTAATGGAATATGTCCCATACCATTAAGTAGTATAATCTTGAAATCTCCTAGAAACCCAATCAACCTACTAGAATCAAAAGTAACACTGATTTCTGTTCATTTACATTTATTTAATTAATACTAAATATTACAGTTAATGGTTAAGTGTGTAATTGTTTGAATGTACTTTCTCATATCCCAGTTTAATGTGTATATCACACATGGAATCTTATGCAATTTAATGGATCGGGATGGGGGGTGGATCGTGAAAAGTCTGCAAGCTGGGACTCGAACTTGGGACTCCCGTAGTGCAACGGCGCTACACGTTGGTGCGCTGTCCTCGAAGCTATCGGTGCCGACGTAAAACACATATTACAATGAATGGAATGGTTTGAATTAATTTTTTCCATAATTCTGCAGATTTTACTCAAAAATCAGAACACAAATTGCAAATAAAGTCAGTAGATACTGTCAGTAATGTCTCGACAGAAGTAAAATATCTGTATGTGTAAACACTACTATTAAGATATTTGGGGTCTTTCATATTTTTAAATGTTTAATTTTTTTATTATGTTTACGAAATATGAATTTATTTGATCAAAAATACAGTAAAGGTAGTAACATTGTAAAAGATTATTGCACTGTAAAATAACTGTTTTCTATTTTAAAGTGCCCCTATTATGCCATTTCGATTCATATTGCCTTTCATGCAGTGTGTAATGTAGCTGTATGTAAAGCCGAATGTGCACAATAAACAAAGTTATTCAAATTCAAATTTAAGTTTATTTCTAAAGCACTAAATAAAACAACAACAACGTTGACCATAGTGCTGTACAAACAGTAACACAATGAGCAAGAGACAACATTTAAAAAAGATCATATCCATCTAAATGAATAATATAACAAAGACCTTAAAAAAACAATCATAATACATTATAAATAAGATCAGAACAACCATATATGACACCAGCAACCTTCGCACTTATCTTAGATCGAACGCTATCATAAAAAGGTATGTTTTTAAGTGGCTCTTAAACTGACCAAGTGTCGATACGTCCCTAATATAAAGCGGCAAGCTGTTCCATAATTTTGGGGGCGGCAAATCAAGAATGCACGATCCCCTCTAGATTTCAACTTAGACCGGGGAACAACAAGAAGTTTCTGTGTCTGGGATCGTAGGGATCTCGTTATCCTTTGCTCCTTGATTAGATCAGCGATATAAGATGGAGCTAATCTGTGTAGCGATTTAAAAACAAATAATAAAATTTTATAGTTAATCCTAAAAGAAATAGGCAACCAATGCAATGCTTTTAACACCGGGGTAATGTGATCTGATTTACGCGTGCCTGTAAGCAATCTTGCAGATGCATTTTGGACCATCTGCAATCTGTCTAAAACTTTATTTTGAATGCCATAATATAATGAATTGCAATAATCTAGTCTCGAGACAATGAACGCATGAATAACTTTTTCCAGATCTTTCTGGGATAAAAATGGCTTAATCTTAGAAATCATCCTCAGTTTAAAAAAACTCTTTCTGACAACATTATTTATCTGCTTGTCAAATTTAAGTGCGCTATCAAAGATCATCCCCAAATTATTTACATGATATTTCCTAACTTGGCTCAAGGGACCCAGCTTAATTTGAAACTCATTATCAAGTTCAGAGGGACCAAAGAGAATCAAATCCGTTTTCGATTCATTTAGGCTCAAGAAGTTCATAGACATCCATGCCTTGACATCATTAAGACAAGCCAGCAATCTTTCCATAGCAGTGTAGTCACTTGATTTAAATGGTATGTATAATTGAGTATCGTCTGCGTAACAGTGAAAAGACACACTGTATTTACGCAGGATCGAACCTAAAGGGAGCATATAAAGTGAGAAAAAGAGCAGCGCTAAAACGGACCCTTGAGGAATACCACATGATAAAGGTGATGAAATTGATGTACACTCACCCAAACAAACAGAAAAACTTCTATTTAACAGATAAGACTTAAACCAGTTTAAAGCATTTCCAGAGATACCTGCCCAAGTTTCAAGTCGGGAAATGAGAATATGATGGTCAATTGTGTCAAACGCTGCTGTGAGGTCTAATAGCAAAAGTGCAGTTATATTCCCCTGATCGGTTGCCAAACAAATATCATTAAAAACCTTTAATAATACAGTTTCTGTGCTATGGTGCTTCTTAAAACCTGACTGAAACACTTCACAGATATCATTATCAGCAAGAAATGACTCCAGTTGAATAAGGACACTTTTCTCTAAAATCTTAGCCAGAAATGGAAGTTTAGAGATGGGTCTATAATTGCAAAGAACGCTCTTATCCAGATTTTCTTTTTTCAACAAGGGCTGAACTACAGCGTGTTTGCAGTACTCAGGAACGATCCCTAGAAGTAAGCTTTTATTTATTATAGAAACTATGTATGGACCAACTGAGTCAATGATTTGCCTCAACAAAGTTGTCGGAATAATGTCTTGGGGAGCAGATGTAGCTTTCAATTTAAAAATAATATCTTTAAAGGTAGATATGGAAATAGGCTCAAGTTCGGATAGCATAGCAGGGATCTCTGGTGCATTCAGAGGCGCATATGTACACGGCTGAATATTAAGTTATTAAGTTATAGAAAGTTATTGTCTCCCAAAAGAAAGAATCAACTTTGAACATCGTAAAACAGTTGTTAGTAATTCGAATCCCATTTCAGTGACGGCTAAACATCACAGGGTAACACCTTTGCGTAATGCCCGCCTATGTTCTACGTTGGCCGGACGTGAACAACTTTACCCTGTAAGTAGGATAAATAACAGATGTTTATACCGTATATTCTATTGAGTGTTCAAAATACAAAATTATGGCAATGGGTGTATCATTTCCAACATGCCCTGTACACTGCAGACCAATCACAACAGAGTGGGCCATCTGACCAATTAGAGCAGAGTAGGCTCACAGATAGGAGGGGTTTAGAGAGACTGAAGAACTGCTTCGAACAAATCTTTTGAAAATCTTTGGAAAATTAGGTGATATTAAATGCATATTTTAAGAGAAGGAAAGCGTTGTTTGAACTTACATGCATGTAAACCTATTGTAGGAGACTCCCAAAACAATACTAGGAACCTTAAAGGGGTCATGAACTGAGAAATCAAAATTTCCTTGATCTTTCGATATATAGGAGGTCATTGTGCTATAAAAACATTTTGTAAATTTCAGAACTCAAAACTTTCTCGTTAACCTAAAAACAGCTTATATTGAAGACAATCTTCCAAAATGTCAGGTTGTGGAATGTGCCACTTTATGATGTAATAGTGTGGATAAACCCCACCTCTGCAGAAGATGATCAACGCCTCCTTCTACATCACTGCCTGTTTAGTCCTGCCCACCGATTCGCACATGTAGTTTAAATAACTAGAGAGGCAAACGCAGGTCTACACAGAAACCAAATGATAAACTTTATTTGATGAACTTTATTTTTAAGTGCCAGACCAAGTCAGTAAGAATTTGGTCTTTTGTTCACTTCATTTTACCACGGGTTCATTTACAAACAAGGCACAATTCGATGCAGGATTTTCAGAAAGATTGAAACTAAAAGACGATCCTGTGACGACTATACTGGATCCAATGTCACACCACACAAGTGAGTAAGTAATTGTTTTCACTCTAACAACTGAATTAAGGAGTAGTACAAATTATTCAACATTTAAATATAAATTAAAGAAATGGTTAAAAGCAAATCATATTTGTAATCATGTGTAAATTGTTTTTTCCCCCCTTAATACTCCCATTATTAGCTTTAGTAGTGATATTGTATGCAATTGTAAATGTTATTGTATGTTTATGTGTGATAACTTACTGTGTTTCAGATTTTTAGGTTGCCTTTTTAAAATCTGGCAAGGGGCAACAGATGAAAATTAGCCACTAGGGCTAACTCTGGCTTATTTAGATTATTTTACTGTTGATTAATGAGCACAGTCCCTATTAAATAAATAAATAAAATAAAATAAATAAATTACTTGATCACTATTGCTAAGTCTGTTATTACAGATCTTGATAACTCTTGATAACATTATAAGTGGACCTCAGAGAACAGTACAAAATACTAAAAAAGGCAGTTCATGACACCTTTAAAAATTGCATAATATGGGCACTTTCATATATTTTAAACTTAATTTTTACTTAATTTATAAAATACATTTATTCTGTGATAGCAAAGCCATATTTCAATAGCCACTATTACGGTATTCCATGTCAAATGATACTTCAGAAATTATTATTATATTAGTGTATATATGTGTGTGTGTGTGTGTGTGTGTATGTATGTATAAAATAATCATTGTGTTTAGAGTCTGAAGCTCTTCAGTAAAATCTCCTACCTTGATGTCTTTGAGCCTCTGCTCCATGACAGGGTACTCAGTCACTGCTGTGGAGGGGATGGCTAGTTTATTCTCACACTGCTGCACCCAGGCCAGCAGTGCTGCCATCACATCCTTATAACGTGCTGGTGGAAGACTAGACTGGACTAATATGAGAGAAAAGAAAAGAAAACATGTCTGAACACACAATCTCCTACACATCTTCCAGCAGTCCTGCAGTTTTCCCCAGATCTTTCCACAAATGCCCCACTGCCTGTGTTAGATTTTCACAAATAACTCACTATTAAATCATCTGATTATGTTTCAACTACTATTCAGAGTGAAGTACTGTCAGAGCCATTTTGAATTACATTTTACTTTTCTCACATTCTGCATAATTCTGAAGATTTTCCCACACAATCAGCATAGAAAATAGTTTCTAAATTGTGTAGAAAGTCATTAGACATGAATTACCTTTCAGCTAGTACTTAAAAATTAGAACAAGGCCATGAAAGTTTGAGACGCTTGCGTAGTGTATTAGGATAGAGATGCTCGTTGATTTGAAAGATTTATGAAAATGCTGCCAGCTCAGAGGCTAACGTGATCAAGCCAGACCACACTGCAGTCTGAATCCTATGTTCAAGTGCTGTCATGGTACAGTATATGAGTGATCCACTTTTAAACTCCCTCAATGTTAACCCAAATAGCATAGTGCTAGACATCCCTCACCCAGAACAAGCTGTCTTTCCCTGGCCCTCAGGTCCTCGAGGACATGGTGGTAGTGCTCTTGGAAAGCAGAGATGTCAGCATCAAAGAGAACAGGCGTCTCTTCTTTCTGCTGCAGCTCCTGAAGCCGTTCATGCAGCTTGTCTACTTGTGGTTGGAGAGCGGAGAGGCGAGCGATCTCATCCTGTGAAAGGTAATAAAGCATTGGGCTTGTAACATTTCAAGTCACAAAATGGCACAAATACTGGCAGGAAAATGGCCCTTTTTTTTTTTTTTTTTTTGCTGTCAGCCCTCGTCACCTGAAGTGGGAATAAACATGAAAAATTATCAATTATAACTTGACTCATAACTTCAAAATGTCTATACTGATTCAAATATAAAGAATATTGTTTTGTTGTGAGGCAAATTTTTTTACAGACTTCACAAATTCAATAAAAACTTCATAAAATCTCATCATTAGCTTTGAGTTTTCTCTTCACAACTCTTTCATTGCACCTTCTGTCCTAAGTGTATATAGAGATTATTTATGATATGCTGTATATAAATTACAACTGCAATAAAATAGCTATAATAAAACTTTATTTTTATTGATCCAATAAAAATAGTAACGTTGTAACTTAAATAACATTATTGCTGTCTGCGGCTATATGAGATTCTCAGTTTCCTTTTTCCCCCAGATACGTGGATGTGAAATATCAAAAAATACATCAATTTTTACAGTTGATATATATTATTTTTTAAAATTGAGAGAGCGAGAGAGAGATGTAATATATTACTGTATATCAATATTTGCAGAGAAAAGATTTACATAAATATAATATTGCATTAGAATTACTTTTTTGTCTGCAAATATTGATATACAATAATGTTTTAATTGACAACTAATTCATTAATATGCTTATGTGGGTATATGGAGGGTTAGAGTCAGTCTTCATATATGTGTGTGTGATATATTAAATGAGTAAACCTGGGGCATGGTAAGATAAAGAATGGGTTAATCACATCAAATGATAAAATTATCACAGACACTCAAGGTCTTTAGGGAGACATGTCTCTTCTGAAAGAGATATTACAGAAACAAGGATCTGGTAAAGAGACAGAAGTGAGAAAGACATTCATATAGGAAGCTGTCAGGTACAGATATACTCAAGGATAAAAGAGGTAAGAACAGATGAACAAAGAAAGACTTTAAACCTGCAGAGCTTTGATCACTCAAAACTTTTTTAATCACACAACTTGTCTCTGTGCCTGTTATATCATATTCATTAATCTAACAGGCCACGTCTACCCCACTGAACATAGTCCACAGCCATCAGACAGTGGAAATGTGTTCCTTTTTCAATTAAAGCACCCAATATAAGTACCATCATCAGAGCTAAATTACATAAAAATCTAACTGCAGTTAAAATTCACCAGCCAGGCCTGCCAGAGTTCCCATCAAAGGGGGTCATTTTAAGAGAAATTGATTTTCCTTGATCTTTTGACATGAAAGAATTATTGCAGACTGTTTTGTGAACCTGTCAAAATGTAATGCAAAAAGAAAAGAGGCAACTATATTGGACCTGTCAGCAAAACCCAGAACTCACAACTAAGCGTTTTAACATCTTATGTACTTACTTTTTAATAACAAGACAAATTATTTCAGAATAAACTGTGTGATAAGAATTATTTGTTAAAAATGTAGTTAACATTTTTCAAAGAAATAGTTCACTCAAAAATGAAAATTTGCTGAAAACTTACTCACCCTCAAGGAATCCAAGATGTAAAAGAGATTTATTTATCAGAACAAATTTGGAGAAATTTAGCATTACAACACTTGCTCACCAATGGATCCTCTGCAGTGAATGGGTGCCGTCAGAATGAGAGTCCAAACAGCTAATAAAAACATCACAATAATCCACAAGTAATCCAGACGACTCCAGTTCATCAATTAACATCTTGTGAAGTGAAAAGCTGTTTGTTTGTAGGAAACAAATCAATCATTAGGTGTTTTTAACTCTATCCATAATACTGCTTTCTCCAAAAAGACGTCTTGTCTGAATCAGGAGAGAAGATCAAGCACCGTTTACACGCGAAAACAGAAGCAAAGGGGTTTTTTTTTTTTTAGTTAATTGATATACTGATATGGATTAGATGTGTATTATTGTAAAAAAAAAAATTTCACCTGTTTGACCTTATTCCTGTTTTCAACTCATTCTGATGGCACCCATTCACTGCAGGGGATCCTTGGTGAGCAAATGCTAAATTTCTCCAAATCTGTTCTGATGAAGAAACAAACTCATCTACATCTTAGATGGTCTGAGGGTGAGTAGATTTTCACCAAATTTTGATTTTTGGGTGAACCATTCTTTAAATGGGGGTCATGTACATTATTTATTACTATTTATAATTTGATTTGTGACCCGTGCAGGCAAAATGAGTTGGAATGAGTTATTATTATTAACAAAGATGCAAATAAACAGTAGTTTAATCAAGAGCAGCGAGTGAGTCTGTCTTTTCTTTTAACGTTTGATTAACATTGAGACAGATCTATATTAAGACCTACTGTAATGCATGGAGCTAATATAATGTTACACATCAGATTTTCCCCCAACCATTAACTAAACATTCATGTAAGACATAACAGATTATGTTTGTGTGAATCTCGCCAAGAATAATGTACTTTATAGGGAGATTGCGCGTGGTTTTGAAAATCATATAGCGTGATTGCTTTGTTTTCATCAGCATGGGTTTGAAAATCATATTTCACTGGTTTGGACTCATGTCATCTAGAATGCAATATGAATATTCACAAATGTGGAATGCTGCGCTTTGCAACAATAGATCTACACAACTTGTGGTGAGAAGCAGCAGCGGTCGTCCAGAAGCGAGCAGATAGAAAGGTTGTCCTCTCAGAAAACGTACAAATAAAGATCATTTTAAATGTATAATTACTAATTAAACCTCAAATTCGACCAAAACTGACACTTCTTTTGCCTGTAGCTCAAAATTAGACTGTGCACATTCCGACTCATTTTGTCAGCACGGGTCACATTTTTTAATGCTATCTTATTGTTGTTGTGCCAGAAACTTCAGGAACCTTGTTAAAAAATAAACTCATTTCTAATCTTGGGAACCTTTGGAAGGACATGCAAATAGGGTTGTGGAGGAGGTTCTGAAAGTTGTAGTATGTTTTCAAAGTAAATCAAGCTCTTTTCTCTCAAAAGATCAAGAAAAAAAAAAAAAAAAAAATCGAAGGTTGTTTGTCTTGTCGGGCATGGTAAAATGTCCTGCATGAATGCATCATAGCGTTTTTTTTTTAAATTTTTTTGATGAACACATGCAGTGGGTAAAGGGCATTACCTGGCCAGACACAGGAAAAGACAGACTTTGCCCTGTATATGGACACAGAACAGATACACATTGAAACACAAATCTACAAAGGAACAAGACCCCATGCACGAGGACAGACACTGGTGGCTACCCTGCAACGCTCCAGCTGAATCCTCAGGGGCTCTGGCTCGCACGCGGGCGGCGACTGCACCTTCAGCCAGTTCTCAGCGGTCACCACAGCCTGCTCAAGTTGCTGGAAGAGATTGTAGAAGGCCAGGACTTTGGTCTGGTAGGCCAACCATGCCAGCCTTTCGGCCAGGAGAGCGCAGAAGTCAACCCATCGAGCACGTAACTGCTGAGCCGCCTGCTGGATGTCCTCGGAATTCTGACCATCTTTAGAGAAAGATCCATTAGGACAAATGAGACTCATGCATATTGAAACAGCATTTGAGGCAATTAAGCTGGCAAAGGCTTTAGACTTTCAAAATAGCTGGAAAACGTCCCATCGATGTACATCTCTATCTATTATTAATAGAGCTGACATTATGCAGGATTTTATGACTTTAATTAGCAGCAAAATGCAGATTATTACTTTCCAAATAAGATGGGGGATATTTGTGCGTGTCTTTTACAAGACAACAAGAGCAAGTTTTGAATTATTCAAGACTTATTGAAAATCAAGGGGCGTTTACAAGACATTTGAACTGAAATGAATGTGCATATGAAAATAATCACTTAGAATTTATGCATACCGCTAGTGAGCTGATCCATCAAAGCCTGGGCTGAACGAGTGGCTTCTTGTAACTTCCTGAACTTTTCTGTTTTTTCCCTGTCAATGGCCTCAAAAATGGTTGAAAGAATCAGACAGTAAACACCAATGAAGCACATTTTTTAAAGTATTGCTTTAAGTGTTTTAATAACTGTGTTTATATATAACTATTACACTTTGCATTATTTAAATATAACAATTAAAATATATTGTATTGTTAAAGTTCAAAACTTTCTAATGTAATATAATACATTTCGCAGTCTAATATATTTTCACTATACTTGAATTTGTTGTATGAAACGGGCAAATCACTACAGAACATGTTAATGTAGCCCTACCAGCACTTTTTCATAGAGGTCTGCCACACTGCCCTCCTTACGGGAGATTGAGAACTCTGGATTTTGCAAAACAGCCTCTGACCGAGTCATAAAACTGTGAATTTCAGTGAAGTCCACATCAAATCTGCAGGGAAATTGATGAGAGAACAGCAAAACAAATTAATTATTCTTGTTTGTTTGTTAGTCATTTGAATATTGTTGGGCATTGATTAGCATTTTTTCCCTCACTGCAGGCTTTGTGTTTCAGCATCATTTCTAAACTCAAAAGTGCAGTTTAACTCATGCAGCCAAAAAGTAAAAGAGCTTATTTAGACGAAAAAGCCTACACTGCAAAAAAAAGGAAAAAAAAAAAAACCCCATCTGTATCTCTGTCCTGATTTATAGCAAATATATGTAAAAACCTTAATGCAACAAAAAAATTCCCTTGAGAAATAAAGAACAAAAAACAAGATAAATTTCACTTCAAATATTAGGACTTGTTTTCAAAGAATCTATCTTCATTACATTATTTAGATAAATAAACTTCAACTTAAGTTTTTGTGTCGTGTGAAAAAGTGGTGATATTTTTTTGTCAAGAATTAGACATGTTTCATACAGGAAATGTGTACAAATGGGTCCATTCTATTACACAATGATCATACTGATTGATCAAAAGATTGCATTGTGCAAATTACGCTTTAAAAACGCTGTTTTTATGTCAATAAACATATGTAGTAAGATCTATTCGTAAGTTTGATTATTTTTAGCAATTATTTAACCATACATCTAGTCTTAGAAAATTATTACTAAAAGTATTACATTAATTCAAAATTTGGAAAATGGATGGATGGATAAATAAATATTTATTTTAAAATGTGTTTTTTCAGAATTGGAGTTTTATGGCTTATAGCTGTTGTACATTGGCTTTGACATCATCTACAAACTAGCTAGTGTACTGCTAAAATTGTACAAAATTCACTTTTAGCAGACGTATACTTTTACATCTTATTAAAAAAAAAGGAAACATTGTGAATTGATGACTCATTCTCCACTCACTCATTACGCCCAATCAAATACTCTATAGAATGAGAATATCCCTCCCCTAATTTTCCCTAATTCTTAATGGCAGATAACAAGTAGCAAATCATGTTCTGTCATGTCAAATCATGACTCTGATATAATTAAATCTTAATGGCTATTTAAAAAGAATAGACAAGCCCTTCAATATAATCCATCACAACTTTCTGTTTTAGTTAGAAATACAGCAACACAGGAAAAAAAGTGTGCTTTCACTGTCTTTTAAGTATAAACATCACAAAATTGATTACCTTTTTATTTTCTAAGAATTAGTTTTACAATTCATTTCAACAATTTTGAGATATTGTTATTCAAGATAAAACATTGAACTATCCGTGGCATTAATATAATAATAATAATAAAAAAAACTAAACTCACAGAAAACCCCAAAGCAAAGTTTTTGTTGTCATAAAAGGGTCCTCCACATTTAGTGACCTGTGACAAAACCGAGGCACATAAGCTCACCTTTTCCGCAGTTCTGAATCAGTGACAATCTGTCGCTTCTTCTGAGGTGGAGGGGTAGACATGCCCTCCTTAGTATGCTTCACCATCTTTTTCTGGTTTGTGGTCACCTTGGTGACAGTTGCCATGGTTGTATGCGTGAGCTCCGACTGGGATGTGGTGACAATAGTTGAAAACTAAGAGGGACAAAAGTTGTAAAACATGCATGTGTAAATGTATAGAAGTCTGATTCTTGAGTGCATATGAAAGAGAGAGTGAGATACAGTGAGAGTGCTTTATTTATTTTGAGTGATTGCACGGCCATGCAGGAAGGCATATCAAATTCTGAGAGAAATAGAAATAGATGGAACAGTATTGCGGAAAAGATGAGACACAGTAAATGGAATCGCATTAGCATAACCACCTTGGTGCTGGTGAGCTGAAGCGACTGTACCAATTTGTCCCAGCGCTGAGCAAACCTCTCCAGCTTTGCCTCTAGTTTCCCAGCGGCCTCTTTGCTTTTAATGTTGGTCAGCAGATCTTGAACAAGGGAGCAAAGCTTGTCCATGGTTTGCCTTTTCAACTCCAGGTCTGCTTTTAAAATCTGAGGAACAAAATTCAGCCGACAGTCTTTAAGTTCTGAAATGTATTCTTAAAGGAAAAGTCCAGGCCAAAAATGAAATTCGGTCATCATTTACTCACCCTCATGTCCTTCCAAACAACACAAAAGAAGATATTTTGAAGAATGTTGGTAACCAAACAGTTTTGGTTCCTATTGATTAGATTTTTGTGAATACTATGGAAGTCAGTGTGACCTAAAACCATCTGGCTACCAACATTTTTCAAAATATCTTGTTCCACAGAAAAAATGACATGACATGAAGGGGAGAAAATAATGACAGAATTTTCATTTTTGGTTAGACTATACCTTCAAAGTCAGCAAACCAATGAGAACTTTGAAAAACAGAACTAGGGGTGTGTGATAATAATTAGATAATATTTTGCTGATCAATAAATTCAAATAGTAAGACACTATAAGGCTATTACAATCGAATGAAATCAGTATCAACAAAATTTGTGTTTGCAATGCTGAGGTGGCCCAGAATGTGTATCTAAAGTGGCATTTAGATGCATTTACACAGACTGTCTAATACGGTGGCCCAGTAGTGCACAACACAGCACAATTAAAAAAGTAAACATAAGCTCACAACACAACGAAATAAAAAAACAAAACAAACATAAGCTCACAACACAACGAAATTAAGTGACGATACAACGGAAATGCTCCCAACCACTAGGGGGCAGTTGGTCTGCAGAAACGGGCAATTGTGCGCATGTCACGAGTATTCACGGGCGCCACCGGGCGGTCCAGTGTTGCCAGGGTTGCGGTTTTCCTGCGCAATTATGGTCCTCACTGCAGAACACAAGATCCAGGGGGCGTGGTTGGATCCAGATCCAACTCCGGGAGCAGTCGTGGCCTAATGGATAGAGAGTCGGACTTGTAACCCGAAGGTCGCGGGTTCGAGTCTCAGGTCCGGCAGGGATTGTAGGTGGGGGGAGTGAATGTCCAGCCAGCGCTCTCTCCACCCTCAATACCATGACTGAGGTGAGACCCTTGAGCAAGGCACCGAACCCCCAACTGCTCCCCGGGTGCCGCAGCACTGGCTGCCCACTGCTCCAGGTGTGTGTTCATGGTGTGTGTGTGTGTGCACTTGGATGGGTTAAATGCAGAGCACAAATTCCGAGTATGGGTTACCATACTTGGCCACACGTGCTTTCCTTTCCTTTCTTTTCCTTCCTCCTCCCACCTTCCATATACCTAAACCTATCTGTCTCCACCCCCTAATCCCTAAACCCACCCATCTCCACCCCTAAACCTACCAATCTCCACCCCCTAGATGTGGATCCAACCACGCCCCCCTAGATCTTGTGTTCTGCAATGAGGGGCTACTGCACAATTGGGCTATTTTGAAAATGCATTCGCGGGTAAAATTACAGACGTGGATTGCGGTTTTTTGGGATACTTTTATAATGTACTGCGGCCGCCTAAAGTGAAGATAGATCCTTTTACTAATGTGTATAATACTTGCATATATATACTTGAATATATACCCGGCAACTTAAGAACGGAGAGACGGATGTCACAAACTATTATCTGACATGAGTTTCACCCACAGCATAAGATGTTAAGGCTTTTACACAGCAGAAATAAACACGACAACAGCCAGTCGAAGCATGCATGTCTCTTATAAGGCTGCATGTTCCACGTGTCTCTGTTTATATGAATAGCACAGTTTTTTCCTACTACACAAACTCAAACACACGTGAAGCTCACGGTGATTTCAGCATCACACTTTATCAACTGTATCATCTCCAGAGCCAAAACATATCAAAACATTCAGTAAAAACACGTTGTTCATTTAAAACTCAATTATATTAAGAGAAATCTTGTGGCGTCTCAAGGAAGTATCGGTGTTTCACTGCCAACACTGCTCCCTAGTGTTTGGGAGCATTTCCGTTGTGTTGTGGCTTAATTGCGTTGTGTTGTGAGCTTATGTTTGCTTTTTTAATTGCGTTGTGTTGTGAGCTTATGTTTGCTTTTTTAATTGCGTTGTGTTGTGAGCTTATGTTTGCTTTTTTAATTGCATTGCGTTGTGCACTACTGGGCCACCATAGTTTAATGCATTTAATTTGCAGTTACAATTGCATATATAATGTTGTGTTGTTTAAAAACAAAAACAAAAACGTTGAATACTGATATTTGACATGATTTTGAGATAAAAAAGGAAAAATATACTTTAAAAATAAACCCCAGTAGTTGGCAGCAAATCACTGCATGTGTGAGTCACTGAGTCATTCGTTCAACCGATTTGTTCAGATGGCTGATCGATTCAGTAATGAAACACTGTTGTGTGTCAGTCTGAGACGCAAAACAGCTCTGCTGTGGCTTTGTTTGAAACTATTTTCGTTGACGAAATGCAAAAACAGGAACGTCTAAAATGTAAGTCAAATATTAATTTCTTGTTTATTCGACTGTTTTATATAATCAGTATCACATTTGCAATCTTACTGATATTCTGAGAAAAAAAACTGTACTCTTTGTGTGATAACTATAATAGATGATATAAATATAAATTACATATAAAAGTCATACGGGGGCATTTTTTCCCCCTTGAATTTTGGGGGAATTCTAAATGCATTTTAATAGACTAAATCATGCAGTGAAAGTGCGAAACTCTAAATGCGCACATGCAGTAGTCTAACCTACATCTCATAGTGTAAATGTGCACTCTCTGGGTGTGTTTTTGCGATATACTCCATAATGTCAAAACGCATATAGTTTAAACAATAATTACAAAATTACCATAGATGATATATATTGCACACCCCTAAGCAGAACTATATAACATCTAATGGAGGTCAGCCATCTAATGCTAGCTGGGAATTGTGTTGCATCACTAAAAAGGCCTGTTTCAAATCCATTACAAAGGATTTCAACATAAAACGTCATTTGAAACCCATTTTACATGTCATGCAGAATATTCAACAAGGGAAAAAAATCTAAATCTCGATTTTATCCACCAGGACTTGATTGTTAATCATGCAAAGTAGAGTTGACTTTAATGCTCCAGTGAGTTTGGATTATGTGTGGCCACTTACGGCGAGCTTCCTTAGGTTGGCGGCTACTTCATTTGGGTCATTTGTGCCGCTGCTTTGGATGGTCTGAACTAACTCCTCCTTCTGAGTCAGCCAAGAATCAAACACCAGCTATAAAACAAGCACAGCGGATTAAAGGGAGATTGTGAGATGTGTTCTGCACTGCTGCTTTTCCTGTTTCTTTTGAGCACTGGTGATGTTATCGCACTGACTCTCTTGAGAAAAGAGGTCTTCAAAACCTTTATGTTTCCCCAGACATGCTCTCATTATAGTCATTTAACAGGCAGGATTCAAAGAGGCATTTTGAGAGCTGCTAAATGCATTGTAAAAGCTTTTTCAGCATGGTCTGGAAGGATTCAGTACCTGCTCCTCAGAGAAATGCTGCCAGCACAGCAGGATCTTTTGAAGAAGGATCCAGCGCTCTTCAGTCCATTTGCAGATCACTGCCCATCGTTCCCCAAGGTTCTGTGCAAGTAAAGTGGGGGTGTTATTGAAAACCAATTCAAGTAAACAAAACATTACACCACAGTTATTTAGTCCAAACAACCGGTCAGACCTTGGGGCTGTGGTTACAGTTACAAATGCAACATTTATACAGCAGCAGTATTTGAGTAATTAACACACATTTTGGTTATTTACAGGAGTGACAACTGCATTCTATAACCACACTTGGCTGTCTGTTACATTATACAGTGCAAAAGAGCCTTTCTGCGCTGCACATACACATTTTGCATATTTTCACTGGTGGTTTCGGTAACTTACAGTGACGAAGATATGAACTATGTGTCATGTGAAGGTAAATGTGGTTGTCAATCCCACACACTGACAGTATGAACATAGCCAGGCATGGTTAGGTTTATTATATAGTAGTCAACATTTGAAGTGGATCAAAAAAGTTCAGCGAAGTTCAAAGACAAGAACGGGTATTGTTCAAAATTGTATAACTTTGATGAAAGGTTCTGATCCACTTCAAATGTTGACTACTGTAGAATATTGAACCTAACACTGTCCTACTTGGGTAAATCAATGACAACATTTACCTGCAGTTTTTCCTCCAGGGCTGCGGTGGCGCCATCACCACTGTTCTCATCTACTACCACCACCATATGAGTCAGAGAGTTCACTCGCACTTGCTCCAACTCCAGATCTTCCTGTAAGAGCTGTAGGAACCATTATGTCTTTACTTTTTTGTTTATCAATAAACCACCAAAAAATTACAGTACATACTTTTTGCTCTTCAATTTGTCTCTTTATGTCATCAAGTTCAGGTCCTAAAGGCTGTGCTCCCATTCTTTTAATTCGAGTTTCGGTCATGTCCAGCCAATCAGAGAGCTGCTTCAGCTGCTGGTGCTGCAGGTCCATCAAAACCTCATGAAGCCTAGAAATGTTCCAAACATCAGTTATATGAAGGTTGTAAATAGCAAAGGTCTTTCTGTAAAGAGTGACAGGTTTATATTCCTGGCTAAAGGCTTATCGTGCAAACATGTGACCACCTGCTCTGTTTTTCCATACTGGCCACACGCAGATGTTCCCAGCGAGAGTTGAGCAGATTCATTTGTTCCCGCACCTCCCTCTCTTCATCATCAGTCAGCTGCCCTCCAGACAACAACACACTTCCTGCTTTGAGAACCCAGCCCACACTGCCCTGATGAGATGTTAACTCCACCATGTAGCCCTGGACAGACATAAACAGACATATCTATATATAGGCATAGACACATACATATATATATACATATACATATATATACACTGCCCTCCAAAAGTTTGGAAACACCCCTGGCAAAGTGTGGTTTTGGACAATATCAGCATAAATCCTTATAATTTTTTGGTGCAAATACATTAAAGTAACTTGACATTATCATTGAAGACCAGCAATAAAACATAATAATGATTTAATAATGACATCATAACAAGACGCTTGAAGAGACGTACCTGCAAATCAACCTGAAAAACTATGCGCAAGTGCACCTAGAGCAAAAACTGCTTTAAACGCAAAGGATGGTCACGCCAAATGTTGATTTAATTTAGTTAATAGAAGTTAATTGATAAAGAAAATCTATTTATGTCATTATTTTTACACAAGTACCTAAAACTTTTAATAGTACTTTAGCTTTGCAGGTAGGTTTCTTGAAGCATCTTAGAGATGTTGCCATAGTTCTTCTGGATTTAGTCTGTCTCAGTTTGTTCTGTTTCTTCATGTCATTCCAGACAGACTGGATGATGCTGAGATCAGATCTCTGTGTGGAGCACTGGCTGTTGTCAGACTCCTTGTGCAAACAAAAATCTTACTGGATTATTACAATTAATGGCAAAATGAATGTTTGGAAATGTAAACTGATATTTCCTACTGACACACTACAGCAAAAGATAGAAATAACTGACTTAAAACTATTTTTTAGCCGGTGAAAATACTAGTGTTCTAATAATTTTGGCCACCACTGTATATATTTAAAAATGTATTAAAAATAGTCCATGTATATACTGTAAAACAGTACATGTACACTGTAAATGGCGTTAAACATTGACTACATAACACAAAATTCTTAAAACCTTCAAAAAACTGCGTGATCTATCAACAAACAAAAATGTGCAAATAAATAATATGCGTATAACATCATAATAAGCTAAAGAGTTTTTTAAAGAACGATTAACTAAATCTAAAAAAAATCTCTCTGTACATCTGTTTTCATCCTTAACACTTCCCTCAATGAGTTTTTTTCACTCATTATATCATGCCATTCTCTCAGTCATTTAATATCCCCAGATAACTTTTCAATTCACACCCACGCAAGGCACAGTTTGATCCTTTGACTCCCAGACCAACCATTCTAAAAGATGTTGGAATATAAAACTGAGGGGAAACACTCCTAATTACCATCTGTCACGAATGGAGAAATCTGATTTATTCAGAGACTGTAAACACAGGGGGCATACGAAGATTTGGGTAAATAATAACAGCCCATAACTTCTCGAACAATATATCTTAGTTCCAAAACTTTCAAACAGCACCCTTCACCCTTTGGGTTCAAAGTTATTTTGAAGAAATTAATCACCTGTCTGAATTTAGAGCCGTTCCTATACGTCTCACACGAGTGTAAAACATCCGTCTTATATTGATCAGATGTCAGATACTGAATAAACATATATAGATGTGTCAACTGGAGAGCATTTCTGGGACAATACAGACTTAAATTTACACATTAGTTTTGTCTAAAGTTAACTGTTGCTTGGAATAATCTTAACTTTTTATTTAATAAACTAATTGCTCAACAAAAGCTGTAAAAGGACAGTCTGGACTTACATTTTTCAACCTTCAACCTTGGACAAAGGTCATGTCATAAGACTTCGAGCTTATGTACAGTAGGAATCCGAAGCTGCCAAATGGCAGCTAAAGTTTATGAAATCACAACAAATACAGCTATAGCTTTAATAGAAACATTTTGCTCTGAACTAGTAGCCTAACACGACAGCTGTGAACTAGTCCTTCTGCAAAGATCCTACTTATAAGCTCTGGCATCATAATTGAGACATGATGTGGATTCAAGTGATTTTGGTGCCATTTTAAAACAAAAGTGCCAATTTGATGTTTCTTTCTCTCTTTTACACCTACCGATAAAGAAAGGAAACTTTTTAAATGCAGGAACAAAACTTCTTTATTACTTGTGCTTATTATTTATCAATTCAGCAGAAGCAGTGCATTATTATGTGATAATTTGGTGTCAGTGACACGAAATGCTAAACACTAAACTAAACTGTACAGTCAACATTCTCAATTAATTATAGCATTTATCCATAGCTTCCAAACAAAATTAGTGACAGATCTTTTCTTCCTTATTGTGACATACATCAGAGTAAAACGAATTATTGGAAAAGTAAAGTAATAAATGCAGGTCAGGTTCTTGGTTTTATTAATCGGTTGTTGATTAAATAAAGCTTGCAGTTGATTTTAAGAAAGCGGAGGGGTTTAAGCATCCTAAATGATTGGAGGAGTTTGACATACGTCACCAGAAAAAGTTGTTTTATGGAAAGATAAAAAATGACATCTTAAACTCAAAAAAATAAAAATAAAAAATAAAAAATATAATAAAATAAACAATCTTGGATGAATCATTTACAATAAATCAGTAACTAATTAGAAAAAAGTGAACTTTCATTTCATGCCAACTTTTCAACCAATATCCAGTTACGAATTCTAGTAAGTACGTAAATCAAATTTTAATCATTGTTCTATTGATACATTAAAAAAAAGGAAATTAACGCCATTTTTTTTAACAATACATCACCAACTGAGAAAAAAAAATGACCTGAGGCCAGCAGAATCATCAACACGCTCATCTACTTTCACCTCAAAAGCTTTAAAACACAAACTAGCAAATTACCTCATGGGTGTGAAACTGCTCTTTGACTTCTTCGACAAAAGAGGAGATGGGTGGCTGTGCTTGCAAGCCATCCTCCGCGGAGAGCAGCCAGGTCAGGACCTCCTCCAGGGCACTCTGGTAGCTTTCCAGCTCATTTAGCCCCTGTGGCAGGGGACTGGGGGACGGTCGCAGTTCATCGGGCTTGTCTGGAGACTGCAGGCAGATAGACGGGAGACAAATGGGTTGGATGATGTATGGATTTAAAAATAATAAAAATATAGAGTTTTTTGTCATTAAATCAAGACTTGCCTAAAGAGCATATTGGCAAGGAGGCGGCAGGAGTGGTTGGCTAATCATGGGTACACACACGCGCGTCACTAAAGCCCCTAGAGTTCTGGCTGTTTCATCCTCAAAAGCTGGGTGATCTTTAAAGTTAGCCTTCTAATTTTCTTTTCCTGCTTTGGGAAATACCCTCGGTCCTCGTATGTGTTTGAGTGAAACGCACTGGCTGACTGATAATATCAGGGTGGTTTCAGATTGAATTTGAAGATTGTGAGGGTCCTTTTGGTGATGAGTTATGATTTAGCACAAGGTTTATTAGTGGTGCTTATAGTATTTCTACAAATTCCTAACATTAAGTATTCGAATTAGGTGTCATACCATTTGCATTGTGGACAATAAAACCTCAAATCACACAGCTTGTTGAGCAGAGGTTTTTCTAAGCAACCTTTAACCTACAGTTTTCATCTGACCAACCACAAAACAGGCAAAAAATCCCATAGACTGACAGTAAAGAAGAGACTTGAGTCATATCTTGGGGACCAAAATATCTTTAGGGTGACTAACCACCCAGAAACTACCCACAAGAATATGTTAAAAAACACTTAGAAGTCTTTCGCAACCACATAGCAAGGCTTTGGCAGCCACCCACAACACCCTAGAGTTTTACACCAGTGTTATTTTAATATTATTTATATAGTATAATTAGTATTATTTATAAGTTTTTTTAACAATTAAGTTTTTATTTACATGTATTTTTTCAGTTTCATTTCAATCTCTGAATGTAATTTCAGTCAGGACCACTTTCGTCAAATGTATATTTATTATAATGATGATGCATACAGTTAGTGTTGGTGGTATGGTTCTGTTCTGGGCAAAATCCACGCGCCCGTCCATGCAGCCATGCCTGGACAGAGTGGGGAGAGCAACAAGTCAAGCCCCCCTGGGGTAACAGAACAGATCAAGTAATCATGCATAAATATTACAGTACATAATTTAACATGAGTTTGTTGTAAACAGGGCAAAATACAATGTAATTTACTGTAAAACTGAAAAAGATTGCAAACAGATATTTTAGATTATAATACAGGTTCAAGCCAAGCTGGGTTGGGGATGGAGGGGGGAGTTAGATGTAGTGTGCAGCCATGCAATAGAAGACAGGCTGAATGGGGATTTAAATAGACCGCTGTAATAGGTGTCAAAGCTGGATTAGTACACGTCAGGAACAGCTGACTGTCAGCTGATGTAAGCTTGACTGATGTGGGCTGCTTGAACTAAAGCGCTGCTCGATTTTTAAAGGGCATCTGTTATGCAAAAAAAATCACTTTTACATGTTTTTTGAACATAAATGTGTGTTGGGAGTGTCTGTACACAACCACCCTATAATGATAAAAATCCACCTGCTCCTTTTTTTTTAAAATCCCCATAAATCATAAGCAGTGTCTCAGAACAAGCTGTTCGCAGACGCCACATTTTACAGGCCCCACCCACGACTGATGACGAACACTGCTGTATTAGCAGAGACCCCGTCCTGCTAATATCTTAATATCCATGCAATATCTTTCCCAGACATAACTGTGTTTTTGTAACTTATGTGTGTTTTTAACATAAACTTGTGTGTATTTGACAGTTCATGCACAATAAGACATGAAAGAGAACGTAGTTTAGTAGTCACATGCTGTGTGATGCTTTATGGGCATGAGCTTCGGATGTGTGTGCTCAGAAAATTTTAAACTGATAGGGTTTAAAACGCATGATTTCAACGCAATAAACATGATAATCAATACCAAACAGATGTTTTTTGGCAGTGTATCTGAGGTACGAGCTGTAAAGGCACAGCCCTAATCTGGAAAATGAGGCAGGGAGCAGCAGCTCATTTGCATTTAAAGATACATGCACGAAAACGGCCTGTTTCTGCTTCCACTCAAAATAGGCATTTTCAAAATGATATAATAAATGATCTGTGGGGTATTTTGAGCTGAAACTTAACAGACACATTCTGGGGACACCTGAGACTTATGGCTCATTTCCACTGAGCGGTACGGTTCAGTACAATACGGTACGCAATTATGTCCGTTTCCATTGTCAGAAATTGCGAATGGTACCAAAATAGCAAACCGTACCGTACCAGTTTTTTGGTACCCTTCCGTTGGGGTACCTAGCACAGCAAAGGGTACCAAAAGGGCGGAGCTAAACTCACTGCAGAACACTGATTGGTTGACTAGAATCGTCACTTTTGCGTGATACAAGGGGATAAACCTTCTCCTTCACTCGTTCCACTCTGCTGTCCATGAGTGTTGGGCTTACTTACATCAGAGGGCGCAAACACACACAAAAATATATAACAGTGTATTTTATAATTTTCACACAGACAATAGCTGTTTCTCAATATGCGTTCTTGTCTGTTCTTTTGGACTTGTGAAACGTCATTGCCCAAAACCCCGTGTGATTTTCAAAATATTACTGTTATTCAGGGGCGTCATGCACTCATGATTTTTGAGGGGCACATGGGGGGTGGGGGGGGTCATGCGTGTCATGGGACACACATCAGCCACGATAGCACTGTATAACTGATATAGGCTTATGTTTTATTTATTTTTTTCCTTTTTATTCGAAACATTTCCAAACGTGTTAACTATATTAGAAAATATCTCGATTCTCAAATGTGTGTAAGTAAATGCGTTTTGCACCTTTATAGATTGTTATTTGTTCAATAAATGATGTTGACAAAGTAGACTAATAGTGTAATCTATTAACTACACATAAACCCCCGACTTTTTACTTAAGTACCAGATACGGGCGTCATGCCATAAAATGTTTTTAATACGACTGACTTTGTATCTAATGTGAATTTAATAACAATATTGTGAGTTACTAATTATAATACTTTCGTTTTACATAGAGTAAAGAACATTTACATTATCAAATAAGATTTTCATTCAGTCTAGCCACAGTTCAGGCACTCTCAAAAACTCCCATTAAAATCACTGAAGCTGTTTATACTGTGAAATTAATATCTTACATTCGTTAGCAATCAAGAGAACAAAACACCGCGTTTCAGTGATGACTCATCTGAACGTCTCTGATTGGCCATTGCAATCATAAGCTCAACAGAATAGTGTGTGATTGGTTATAATGCAGCGCAGTACAAATGCGTCTGTCTCTGGCTCAGCGCCAGCCAAAGCGCGAACGCAGATTTGAATTTAGCAGCTGATGTTGTGCCGCACTGAACGATGTAATCACACCGGTGTGATTGTATCAAATATAAAAAATATTATTCAGCTATTTGTTGTCTTTTGGAAGCAGCATTCAAAATCTACTTGGCTCAGAAATCTGAGGGGACACGTGCCCCCTCACTTTGAATGGGCATGAATCCTCTGCTGACCCGTATCGCTCGGTGGAAACGAGCCATTATATTACATCTTGTAAAAGGGGGCATAATAGATGCCCTTTAATGATTTTAGTTTAAGTTAACAAAACAACACTGTTTTGACAAGCAACACTCACATTTTCCTCTGAAAATGTAAAAATGTGGCAGTGTTCCATCAACTGCAGACTGGTTGTTAAAACAGGAAGTTGGTCAAACAGAGATGCCTAACATAGATAAAAGTATCTCAGTAACGCGCGATTTCACATTTGTATTTTTAAATACTACATAATAAACTAGATTATTACCATCACCAAAGAAAATGTGAGTGGTGCTCACAATGCTAGTTTTTCTGTGTGTTGCTGTGCAGCTGATAGGGTGTTCTGGATGGTTTCATACTTACAGTCAAAAAAATCCCACACCCAAGTCTCTGAAATATTCTTCAGGTCCCTTCCTTATTGCAAATCTATGGCATTTTTGGCAATTTTGTTGTCTGCCAGGCCAATATAATACATTTGGAACAAGCTTTTTTGAAGCGTGACACCACTGATATAAGTCTGATGTTGTTGTACAGTAAAAACAAACTACAATGCCTGGCAACAATATGGAAGAACCAGCAGTCAACAAAAACCAACCTGTGTGGTGAGGAACTTCCTCTGCTGTTCAGGCGTCTTGACGTAGGCAGCTTGAGTGAAGGCATAGCTTTTGAATCGAGGCTTATAAGAGGGAGACGGGCTGCGGACACGACTCTGGGCCACACTGACTGTGATCTAAGAGAGGCACAGAAGACAAGAAAGACTGAAATAAGCAAAACAAAAGCCAACGAGATGGATGGAAATATTGAGGAGAGTTGAGTGATGGAGCAATGAGCTGGATATGGCAGTGAGAAGGACGATGAGGACGGTGGAATGCAGAGAGGCAAAATTAGATCACAAATTACAAAACATAATTCAATGTCAGCTGGCAAAGTGTGTTGACAAGATGGAGTTGCACTCGACATCCTGAGAACGTCTGAAAACCTTTTTGAAACCAGAGAAGTCTCAGGCTTTCATATTAGACGTATGTGGCGCCAGAGATAATGGGTCCATGCATTACTGTTCGAAATTGTGCGTGTCTATGAGTGTGTGTTCTTCTGACCTGCTGGGAGTAACGCTGTTGTGTTTGAAAGAGGAAGTGCTCCTCCTTGGTTACTATAGCTCGAGGGAGGGTCTCCACCTCTTGGATGGCCTCCATGCTCACGCCATGGGGCAGCACTTGGAACAGCGAGGTGACGTACATAATGATGGATTTCTTATCTGGATGAGCTGTAGCAACATCTGCGATGGCGAAAAGATATACCCATGAGTTGAGCAATGGCTTAATTGACTTAATTAATCTAACTCCTAGAGGAGACATATGTGAGATTATTAGAGTCTTAGATGAATGCGAGACACAGAAGATCCCTGCAAACATTGCTTTGTATTTACAAGAATGTTGTATGTGTACTACTAAGTTTAGGATTGATACAATTTATTAAATATTTTGAAAGAAGTCTCTTAGGCTCACCAAGGCTACATTTATTTGATCAAAACCACAGTAAAAACAGTAATATTGAGAAATATTCTTACAATTTAAAATAACTGCTTTCTATTTTAAAATATTTTTATTCCTGTGATGGCAAAGCTGAATTTTCAGCATCATTACTCTAGTCTTCAGTGTCACAAGATCCTTCAGAAATCATTTTAATATGCTAATAAACATTTCTTATTACCTACATGAAAGAATTTCTCTCAAAAAACCCGAAAACTTTTGAACAGCAGTGTTCATATAGCTGTCATTTAAATGATATATTTATACACGTTCTTTATGGACTTATCCGTAGGAAAGAAACATCATGCATATACTGTATATCAGATCTCTGTCATAATTTTTTCTTTCCTTTGGATCTGTCCATAGAGAACCAGTCATAAGTGGTACAAGCTCATCTATGAGTTAAACCCCCATGGCATAAATTATGTGATGAAATTCTATTTTAGATGTTGATGTAACAAGACGTTTTCTCCCGTCCAAAAAACTTAACTAAAAAAGCCCTGTCTGTATTACTCAGAAAAACTTCAAAGGCTAATGTGCACGAGAAGAAGAAAGGAGGAGGTCATACCCTCAGGGTCCAACAGTCGGTCGATGCCTAAACTCTTCTCCGCAACGTTAAAGGCATGATCCAGTCTCTCAATGGCATTATCCTGTTTCTCCACCACACTCCAGTTAAACAGCTCCGGCCTGGCAAAAAAAAGACAAAGCAGATGATGTAATTAATATAGGATAGTTAATAACAAATTATTTTTCTGTGCACATGCTTGAAATAGCTAAAAGCAGATCAAAACAGCTGGTTCGTTACCCAAATGAACTACACGGAAAAATAGAAAAAAATAAGCCATAATCAGCTTCAAAAATTGCTTTAGGCCAAGCCAGTATTCAACCATGCAGTTTATGACCAATGATTATAAAACATTCATTTTCAATTCCATTAGTCATGAAACCAATGATTTCTGTGATTTTCAAAAAAGCACCCCAAAATAACAACCCCACACACCTGTGGCTGTGAATGAGAGCGTTGAAGGCAAAACCATCTGCCCAGCTGCTGGAGAAGTTGACCACATTGATGCCTTTGTAGTTTTTAGTGGACTGCCTGACCCAGCTTAACAGAATCTTTTCACTGTTGGTCTGTTCTAGGTCTGCCATGACATCTTTCATCACATCCTTAACCTGTACGGTAAAGGACAGGATATACACATACTTATCAGAACAGCGACAAATATAGCAACATGGCCTCATAAAGCTAATATTTACAGACAGACTTTATGATTACAATTTTATTAACAGGCCATTGCACGTATCATGGTACATATATGTACAAGAGTAAAATCCTGGTTGGATGTGTACCACAGTAATACCATGGGATTCGTTGAAATGCCTAGGAGTAAATACCAGGTACAAGAATGTGGTAATATATTACCATTCAAAAGTTTTGAAAGAAGCCTCTAATGCTCACCAAAGTTGCATTTATTTGATCAGAAACACATTAAATACATTATTAGTAGAAATATTAATGCAATTTAACTGTTTTCTATTTGAAATATATTTTAAAATGTAATTTATTCCTGTAATGGCAAAGCTGAATTTTCAGCACCATTACTCTTCAGTGTCACATGATCCTTCAGAAATCATTCTAATATGCTGATTTGGTGCTCAAGAAAAATTTCTTATCATTAACAATATTTAAAACAGTTTTGCAGCTTAATATTTATTTTTTGAAAATAGAACGTTCAAAAGAACAGCATTTATATAAAATAGAAATATTTGCAACATTATACAAGTCTTTACCACCACTTTTAATCAATATAATACATCCTTGCTGAATAAAAATATTAATTTATTTTAAATAAATCTTAATAACCCCAAAATCTTTAACAGTGTTTTAAAGATTTCCATTATGTAACACTGTAACACCAATACTTAGGAAATATCTAGGAGTATTATGTCAATTCCATGGAAAATGAATATGATAATCATTAATCAGTCATATTTTTTTAATTAATTTCAATGCTTGAAACATTACTTAAATTCCCTTATATACGGTGGCCCAGTAGTGCACAACACAACGAAATTAAAAAAGCACACATAAGCTCACAACACAACGGAATTAAGCGACAACACAATGGAAATGCTCCTGACCACTATGGGGCAGTTGGTTTGCAGAAACGGGCAATTGTGCGCATGTCACAAGTATTCGCGGTCCAGTGTTGCCAGGGTCACAGTTTTCCAGCACAATTGGGCTATTTTGTAAATGCATTCGCGGGTAAAATTACAGAGCCGCGGGTTGCGTTTTTTTGGGCTACTTTTATAATGTACTGCGGCCGCCTAAAGTGAAGATAGATCCTTTTACTAATGTGTATAATACTTGCATATATACTTGAATATATACCTGGCAACTTAAGAACGGAGAGACGGATGTCACAAACTATTACATGACATGAGTTTCACCCACATCATAAGATGTTAAGGCTTTTACACAGCAGAAATAAACACGACAACAGCCAGTCAAAGCATGCATGTCCTACGTGTCTCTGTTTATATGAATAGCAGTTTTTTTTCTACTACATAAACTCAAACACACGTGAAGGTCACAGTGATTTCAGCATCACACTTTATCAACTGTATCATCTCCAGAGCCAAAACATATCAAAACATTCAGTAAAAACACGTTGTTCATTTAAAACTCAATTACACATATTAAGATCAATCTTGTGGCGTCTCGAGGAAGTATCGGTGTTTAACTGCCAACGCTGCTCCCTAGTGGCCTGGAGCATTTCCGTTGTGTTGTGGCTTAATTGCGTTGTGTTGTGAGCTTATGTTTGCTTTTTTAATTGCGTTGTGTTGTGCACTACTGGGCCACCGTACTTATACCTTTAACCACCACCAACATAAGCTGAAAGATGACGACATCAGTAGCTCTGAACATAAACCACAGTAGGGCCACCTTATCAGATGTACAGGAAAAACACAGAGGAAACGAGTTCCTGTACAGATAAGCACATGACAGTCCACTGCAAATGTGCTACATATAAAACCTTTGATAGAACAACATAATGGATGATAAAGGTCCTTTGGTACGCTGCTGTCCTTGAAGGCAAACTAGAAAGATTGTGGGTCTGATTTCACTGTATTGAACTCTCATACCTGCCAGTGGAGAATGATGCTCCAGATGAGCCCCAGGGTCAGTTTATGATTCCCATCTACAATGTCAGCTCCTCCAATGTTCACCAGATCAACCTAGAAATGGAGCGGATGGGAATCAGTTTTGATTTTATGTTGACTTTAAACAAGCTAAAGATTAGATCCTTCTGCCACATCAGTTTTAGATATCAGCAGTTTGATATTTGCAGGAAAATGACTTCAAACAGACAGTATAATTTGCGTTCTTACTTGGCTTTTATTTGGTTCTTCAAACAAATATTCAAGCTGTCTGGTTGTTTCACTACATTTTATCAAGCAGAAAAGCTTTTATGTCTGTGAAATGGATAAGTACCATTACGTTATCAAACTGTAAATTTGGCTTCTGCATGATTTTGTCTTGCTTTTATTAAAAAAGCTCAACCGAAACATTGAAATTCCAAAAGCTGTGAACAGTAAAACAGTCAGTTGAACCAATTAACTCACATTGTTCTTCTGAAGGATCTGCAGGGCCCTGTTAACATTGTTGAGGGAGTGCACTCGAGTGAAACCACGTTCTTTAACCTGCAAATGGGGAATATATTGTATCAGAACTGAACTCTGAGCATCCATTGCAAATGAATTCAACCATTTATGCACTCATCCTTGTCCAAACGCTTTGAAACCAGGAGTATTTTTTCCTTGATAAAAATAGAACAATGAAAAGCGTCTCAGAATATCACCCCTCAGAGCCAATTAAAGGCATAGTTCACCCAAATATGAAAATTCTGTCATCGTTTACTTACTCTAATGAAAGGGTGGCCGTTATGACCAAAAACAGCCATTATTATGGTAACGGTATATAACATGCACACGTTCATAAATTGGCTGTTAATTTAACCCCAAAATGTTGTATATATTTCAAAAATATGTAGTAAATAATCCAGTCACAAATTTTAAAAGTATTTTTTTCTCTCAAAAGAGAATATTTAAAAAAAAAACAAAAAAAAAACAATATGACACCACTTTTCCGCTTGTGAACACGCTAAGGAATATTACAGGAATGCAAACATAAAATTTTCATTCAATAATGAAATAAATTGTGGCCTGTGAAATAGACCAAAGTGAAATATATACAACATTTTGGGGTTAAATTAACAGCCAATTTATGTACATATGCATGCATTTTGATCAGTTTCTTATTCAAAACTATCGTTTGACTTCAGAAGATTTGAAATATATTGCATGAGATGCATTTACCAATTTTCCTAATGATTTTTAATCCGTTATGAAGTTTGAAACCCTTATTCAGCATTCATTGTAATTGCATTGAAAAGAGTATTACCATGATGATCCTCAAATTTTATTTTTGTATTTATGAGTAAATGATAATGCAAAGTGTTCAATTGGGGAGAACTATTCCTTTAAGGGCTTATTTTGTAACATCCATGTTTCAGATTTAAAGATGGACGTACTATTTCATGGCCAACCAGACCCTCCAGGAGTTCAAGAAGACGTCGGCCATCACACAGATCAGTGAAGAGGTCGTCGATAGGGGGTCTTCTTGTCTGGAGAATAAACAGAACTTATAAAGGCTGCGGGTCTTTATTCAGGCCTTCATACACAGCATTGTACTGTATATGAAATGTGCCCAGTATATAAAAGTGGAGTATTTGAGGGTGTATATTATCAAAAATAAATACGAATGACAAGATGAGACTTTTAGTTTTAGAAGTTATTTGAAAGGAAAAAAAAAAAATACATTCACTAAGCTTTTTTCCCCCACAGCTCTGCCTTGAAGCAAACAGTTCTCTCTCAGTTTGAAGGACAAATAACTGATGTCCTTCCTCTGTTAACATACTGTAAAAGGACGCTAACAGAGTTACAAAGAGAATGCAAAAACCTCTGTTTTGAAAAACCTTACCTGGAAGCGCAAAGCGTCAAACAAATCTAAAGCAAACATTCAAGCATTCACACTCACATCCTGACATAGATGAAGGTTAGCGACAAGAATTTGTGTGAGTGTCAATCTTAACTTTTAACCTCAAGATCAAGACTACGTGCGAGTGTGAATCTTAACTTTTAACCTTGATATCAAGCCTGTCTACCTTACATCTCCTCATCCGCCCACCATGTAGTAGGTGGATGAATAGCAACATTTCAGTTTGTATACCTATAACATGCTATTCCAGGCTGCAGCAACAGAAATCCATGAAGATTTCTATAAAAATCGCAATTTAAAGATTGGTCAATCAAAACAAAAATTGGTTCACCCAAAAATGACAATTCTGTCATCATGTTTGGTTACCAACATTCTTCAAAATATCTTTGGTGTTCAGCAGAAGAAAGAAGCTCATATAGGATTGGAACAACTTGAGGGTGAGTAAAAGATGAAAGTAAAGGTGATTCAGTGTTACCATAACACATGATTAAATATATACAGCATCTCACAAAAATGAGAACACCCCTCACATTTCAGCAACAATTTTAGTATATCTTCTCAAGGGACAATACTGCACAAATGAAACTGGGATATATATTATTGTAGTCAATGTGCAGCTTGTACAGAAGTACAAATTTACTGTCCTCTAAAAATAACTCAACATATAGCCATTGTTGTCTAAATAACTGGCAACAAAAATGAGTACACCCTAAGTGAACATGTCAAAACTGGGTCCAAAGTGTCAACATTTTGTAGGGGCACCACTGATATCTAGCACTGCCTTAATCCTCCTGAGCATGGAGTTCACCAGAGCTGCACAGGTTGTTGCTGGCATCCTCTTCCACTCCTCCATGATGACATCATGGAGCTACTGGATATTAGACACATGGTGCTTCTCCACCTTCTGCTTGAGGATGCCCCACATGTGCTCAATAGGGTTCAGGTCTGGAGACAGACTTGGCCACTCCATCACCTTCACCTTCAGCTTCATCAGCAAGGCAGTTGTCATCTTGGCGGTGTGTTTGGGGTTGTTATTATGCTGGAAACCTGCTTCATTTGGCCCAGTTTCTGAAGGAGGGCATCATGTTCTCTGCTTCAGAATGTCACAGTACATGTTGGACCTCCATGTTTCTCAATGAACCAGCAGCTCCCCAGTACCAGCAGCACTCATGCAGCCCCAGACCATGATGCTACCACCACCATGCTTGACTGTAGGCAAGACACAATTTTTCTTGGTACTCCTCACCAGGGCGTCATCACACATGCTGGACACCATCTGAGCCAAACAAGTTTATTTGAGTCTCATCAGACCACAGGACACGGTTCTAGTAATTAATGCTCTTGGACAGGTTGTCTTCAGCAAACAGTTTGCAGGCTTTTTTGTGAGCCAGTTTCAGAAGGGGCTTCACTCTGTGATGACAGCCATGCAAACTGACTTGTTGCAGTGTGCGGTGTATGGTCTGAGCACTGACAAGCTGACCTTCCACTTCTGCAACCTCTAAAGCAATGCTGGCAGCACTCATGCGTCTGTTGTTTGAAGTCATCTTCTGCACCTGATGCACAGCATGAGGACCTAACTTCTATGATCGACCCTTGCGAGGCCTGTTCCGAGTGGAACCTGTCTTGGAAAACCTCTGTATGACCCTGGCCACTGTACTATAACTCAGTTTCAGACTGTTCCTGAACTTCTTATAGCCTAGGCCATCTTTGTGGAGAGCAACAGTTCTAATTCTCAAATCCTCAGAGAGTTCTGTGCCATGAGGTGCCATGTTGAACATCCAGTGGTCATTATGAGAGAATTGTACTCAAAGCAAAAATTTGAACTGCTCTAAAACAAGATACGCAAATTTGTATAGTCCTGTCAAGCAGACAAAAACATGAACATGATGAATAGGACATGTGGCTTTGCATGGTTAAACGAAGTATAGCTGTTATCACTTAGTGTGTACTCACTTTTGTTGCCAGCTTTTTTGACAATAATGGCCGTATGTTGAGTTATTTTCAGAGGACAGTAAATCTTCACTGCTATACAAGTTGCACATTGACTACTCTAAAATATATCCTAGTGTCATTTCTATAGTATTGTCCCTTGAGAAGATATACTAAAATGGTTGCTGAAATGTGAGGGGTGTACTCACTTTTGTGAGATACTGTATGTATATATACACTCAAGCCACATTACCTTAGCAAACTGTGAGTTTATCCATTTCGTGAAGGTTTTCTTTTGAACATCTTCTCTTTCATCTGAAAATGAGAGAGAGCAGTGTCAATACTGTCCAGTTAAGGTTCAACTATTAAAATTTAATTTCAAACAAAGAAACCTAATATCAAACAAATCATAGTCATGTAATACCTTAAGAAATGTAAATCTTTACAGCTACATAATAGCATATATCATCAGAGAAACTAAAAGTGATTAAACTAACTATTGGCAAATAAGAATAAAGTCCACTGTAATCAATAGGACGCATTCACTCTGTTGTGGCATTTGATATAAGGAAGGTTAACTACAAAGAGACTATGAGCAAAAAGCCCCTGATAGACCTGAGAATGGTTTGAGGGTATATACAGATCAATGGTCAGCTGGCATTCAAAAGAATATTATTTCTGAGAGACCGAGAGTGTAGATCAGGCAAGCTTTACAAACACAACGACTACAGGGTGAAAAATTGATCAGAATGCCAAAGAACCTGCTTAGAAATTCCTCTATTACTCCCATTCATTTCTAAAACACAGGATTCAGCGATATTAAATTGCAAACAAGCAATTGTAAGATCAAGAGCCCAGGAAACAAAACAAAAACATTCGTTTGTAAAGTCCTCTTTGTGGTGTTGCCTCACCAGAAAGTCACTCTTGTATTCATAAGGAGAGTGAAAGAAATGTTGGGTGTTGGGAACATTAAAAATCAATCAGTACAAAGAACATTTAGCTTTCATATCACATTAAAAGCTTGTGTTGTTCCCCACTCTAATATTCTCCAATTGCTTTGATTCGGATCTCTGTGCGCTACTCTCTCGGCTTGCTTGAGTTTGAGATTGATTACAAAAGCGTAATTCTTATCTAGGGGCCCTGATGATATTAAAGCGAGAGTTCACGCCTATAATGAAAACTCTGTCATCTCTTCTCATCTTCGCATAGAGCACAAAAGGACTTATCTAGCAAAGGCGGTCCTTACTCTCCATCCACTTTCACTGGAAAAGAGCAGCTTGGACCTTCTGCAAAATATCTCCTTTTATGCTCCTTGCAAGAAAATAAGTCACACTGATTTAGCAGCGGTGTCATGTTTGGGCAAACTATCTCTTTAAAAGCTTTCAGAACAGCCATGGAATTGTTAAGAAAGAGTAAATATTGTTTTGATATTTCCTTGTGCACAAAAAGCACTGGGTGGTGAATCACAAGCTTTCCAGAGTCAGCGTGGATGACAGCATTTTCATGCATAATTGATTTTAAGCTTCCAGTTGTTTTTGCCACCATCGCAATAATCATCATGAAATGGGTAGTTTCAGTTCATTGTTCCCATTGGTCAGCCTACACTTCAGCTGACTGCATAATCACAGTAGCATGGCTCAGATTTGTTTCAAGCCTGACTGCACCATGCCATGCTTATAATCGCAATAACACACACTCTCACACGCTTTTGCTGTAATAATATGACAGAAGAGTAAACAGCACTGAAAAAGAAATCAGTTCCAAAGAACTAAAAATAGATTATGATTATTAAATAGACTATAAATAATAATAAAAAGCAAAAAATAATGTTGATTAACAATACATTTTTACATATTTTTGCATTTTCTGAAATGCAATATTATCTGTTTTTTCAGTAAAATGCAATATTATCTATCTATTTTAAAAAAAAAACATTTTGTAATAAGCTATACTTCAAATAGCATTTCTTTACTTTTCATTTTACATTAAAATCATATTTATTTATTTATTTATTTTAAATGGAAGCTTGTTTCTGCTACAGGATAAAAAAAATGATGATATTTTATCTGACAATTCAGATTTTTTCTATTATTCTGAGCATTTTTCTCAGAATTGCAAGATATAAACCAAATAAATCAAACCAGATTTTCCCCCCAATTCCAACTTAGTATCTCAGAATTCTGAGTTTATATCTTTCAATCTTATTTTTTTTATTATTGTTTGCATCACAGAACAAAAATAAAAAAGTAATTTCATTTTATCTGACAATTCTGTATTTTTGAGTTATCTCACAATTTTGACTTTCCTTCTCAGAATTATTAGAAAAAGTTGGTAGATTAAAAGGTCAAAATTACTTTTTTAATGCATTTTCTTTTTTTCTCCATAGTTTTTGCTATCCCATGCAGATCACATTTTCGTTTCTTGAAAGCAATGCAATTTATCATATCCGAGGCTCATTTGTGACCCTGGACCACAAAACCAGTCTTAAGTCGCTGGGGTATATTTGTAGCAATAGCCAAAAATACAATGTATGGGTCAAAATGATCGATTTTTCTTTTATGCCAAAAATCAGTAGGATATTAAGTAAAGATCATGTTCCATGAAGATATTTTGTAAATTTCCTACCGTAAATATATCAAAACTTCATTTTTGATTAGTAATATGCACTGCCAAGAACTTCATTTGGACAACTTCAAAAGGTGATTTTCTCAGTATTTTGATCTTTTTTGCACCCTCAGATTCCAGATTTCAAATAGTTGTATCTCGGCCAAATATTATCCTGTCCTAACAAACCCTACATCAATGGAAAGCTTGTTTATTCAGCTTTCAGATGATGTATAAATCTCAGTTTTGAAAAATTGACACTTAAGACTGGTTTTGTGGTCCAGGGTCACATTTGAGTTCTTTACTGTAGAGAATGGTGACTTGTAAAGGCATCTCAACACTGCAAAAAGCAACAATTATGAACTATTCTTATCGTGGATCAATAATTTCTGGAGCAAATCAGATATCTCTTAATGTTCCATAATGCCAAAAGTCATTCCTTTACTTGATTACCACAATCTGCTTCAATTAGACTGTCAACCCCCTTGACAAAATGTGCAGAATACAGCAGCTCCACACAAAGGAAAAGCTGATTACTCCAAGTCTTTTGCTGCAAAGGGAACCTTCACATTATCTTACAGTATTACTGATATTGATCTACAAAGCTCTAAATTAGCTGCTTTTAAAAGCTCAGGATTTGACAGGGAAATTATATTTCTGCCTTCTTCAGGTTTGGAAACACAACAGGATAGACGACATCCCGCAGTGTCCCTTCACAAACTGAATATCGAATGCCTAAACTTTAAGACATAATTCATTACCACATTAACATGCTATAATTTCTAAGAGAGAAAAAAAGCATTTTAGTTGGTCGGATGGCTCATTTGCTATTAAACAAAAACTAATCTGCACCATAAATTAAAATTCTGTCATTATTTACTCACCCTTCCAAAACTGCATGTCTTTCTTTTTAACACTAAAGCAAAATGTCAGAGCTGTTTTCTTCCATACTTTGAAAGTGAATGGTGATCAGGTGCTGTCGAGCACCAAAAATCATCACCATAAAAGTAGTCCATATGACATGCGTGCTATATTTCAAGTCTTCTGAAGCCATACAATAACTTTGTGTGAGAAAAAGCTTTGGCCAACATTTACTTTCATTATATGGAAGAGAGCAGAAGGACATTCTGCTATAAATAACTCCTTTTGAGTTCCAGGGAAGAAAGAAATGGGTTTCAAAAGACTTGAGGGCGAGTAAATGATGACAGAATTTTAAGTTCACTTAGACGGAAACCAAATGAAACACATTGTAGGTTACCTGACATAACATCTTTCGCAGAATGCATTACAGATTCATGCAAAAGAGTGTGAACAAAGATCTGTCAACAAAGCTGAAGGACGATGTTTTGCAAAAGCAGAGGTGTTAAACTCCTTGCGTGATGTCCTCCTGTCACAATATGCAATTGTAATCAACAGCCCATAATAGTTGTTTTTGCCCAGTTGTGACAATTATCATTTCTGAAACACCCTGATAATAATGTTCTGCAATGAAAAGGAATTTAGCCTTGGCTCTGCAGGTGATAGTAGCAAGTGTGTTTTAATAAATAGACAAATGGGTTAAGCAATATTCAAAACAAAACAAAAGTTAATAAAACTCATACATTTGAAAATGTTATTGGACTGCTGGAAATTAATGTTGCAAATTTGCATAAAATAATAATTAAAAAGTGGAAGACAGAACTGGAGACAAATGGATCTGGCAAATATAGCATAAACACTGATAATGTAGTAGCTGTGGTCCATAGTAGGTCTATAGTCCATAACTACTTTGGCAACCAGAATTATGAGCGATTAACCCTGAGTTATTGTCATTCTAAATCCAGATTTTAACCACAGGTGAGGAACATTTCAGCTTGTAATTTAGAAGTGCGGTTACCATGGGGATAGGAAACGTTCTTACTGAATGTTCTTTGAAAGTTCAAAATATGTTTTTTTTTTCTTCTTGGTTATGGGAATGTTAGAGAAAACTTTAAGGGAACATAACATTTTAGCATTTTGCAAGCATAGGAAAGTTACTTTTGAATGTTCTCTAAACCATCTGAAACTAGTAAGTATTAATGTTTAAAAAAAAGTTAACATCCAACTAAAATGATACAGAAAAATGTTACATAAATGATGTCTGAATAATATTTTTGTGCTACTGTTTTGAGAACGTTATTAATACCAGATAACCGATAACAAACATTTTGTTAATGTTACTGGAAGAATGTTTGTTCATAATTTTGAGTGAGCTTTGCCAGAATGTTAGCCAAAGTTCTGAGAACGTTTCCTGTTAGCTGACTTGATGCTTAGCAATAGACACCCTACTGCATGTCTCATATACACATACTTAATGAAAATGTCCAATGGTGACGGAAAACTCGTGAATTAGAGTTAAAAAGAGACCGTTTCATTCTTACCTTTATAATTTATAAGTCAATTCAGGAAAAAAACAGGCCAATATATAATATGAGGATGCACAATGCTAGAGCCTTTAAATGGGTCGTGTGCTGCATTCGTCCAATCAATGACATTTACACCCAAATATGTAAATAAGAACGTTAAACGTACTCGGTTACTTTCATAACCTCGGTTCCCTGAGATATGGGAACGAGTACTGCGTCATAAGACGCTGTATGGGAAAAACTCTTTTTTCCTCTTCCACTGAAGCCTTTTCAATCATGCAGTGAAACTGCACGTCCATTGGTTCGTGCAGTGCTATAAAATCGAACCAATGGCTCGGCGGCGGCGATGAGCAAGCCTATGGCTATGCAGCCCGCCAAAGCCATCAGAATGGGCAGGGCCTCTGGCTATAAGCGGCCGCTTCGCCGCGCATCTCAATTTCTTCAATGAAGCGACTGAGGTGTGTAGCTCATAGCACGGCCAGGAACGCAGTACTCATTCCCATATCTCAGGGAACCAAGTTTACGATAGTAACTGAGTACGTTCCCTATCGATATTCCACTCGTACTGCATCTGTAAGACACTTGTATGGGAACCAGTACGATTACGCCGTGCTACGACGGGGAACGACTCAAACCCATGACTCACGTGGGAGTAAGACCCAGGGGAGTTAATAAAGTACACCAAGCACAGGCTAAGCCATCAGGGTCTTCCGTGGCCTGGGTGTCGTCTCGTATATTTGACACCTGGTGTCCATATAATATGGACTGTCCAAGTGAAGGAGGGACTTGAATAATGTTGGTCAAGTGAACCCATAAGACTGTTTAGCTAGCCGGAGGCGGCAAACTAAGCAGAAAGGACTCTGGCCTGCAAGGCAGGGATGTCCAGGTTGTAAAACCTTACAAACGGCGAGGACCAGCCGGCCGCCTCACAAATTTCCGAAATGGACACCCCCCTGGACCATGCCCAGGAGGAGACAATGCCTCTGTTGGAATGGGCTCTGACTCCAATGGGGCACTGCAAGCCCAAGGAGGAGTGTGCTAGGGTGACAGTATCCACTAACCACCTGGAAAATTCTTTGCTTCATAACAGGGCGACCTTTAGCGCGGTTACCGAAGCTGACAAGAGATTGTTCTGATCTCCTGTATGAGGCAGAATGTTCGATGTATACCCTCAGGGCCCTGACGGGGCAGAGCAGGGACAATTCGTGGTCACCCGTTGAAGGGGAAAACGCGAAAAAGGCTATGACCTGGGCTCTGAACGGAGTGGAGAGCACCTATGTACATAACCCAGCCTTGGTTTCAGGACGACCTTGGAGTCGTTAGGCCCAAATTCCAGGCAAGCAGGGTTGATGGAAAGGGCCTCTAGGTCTCCTACTCGCTTAACCGACGCCAGCGCTAGCAGCAGGGCGGTTTTAAACAAGAGCGATCTCTGGCTCGCAGATTGCAATGGTTCAAACGGGGGCCTCTCAAGGCCCTTAGCACGGTTGGTAAGTCCCAAGGTGGAACTGTACGAGGGTGAAGGGGGTTTATCCTCCTGGCGCCTCGTATAAACTGGACCACCGCACTATTCCAGCCCACCGATCGGCCAGCAATAGGGGCATGAAAAGCCACTATGGCTGCTGCGTAAACTTTGATGGTGGATGAGGAACGCTGTTTATCCAGCATCTCCTGCAGGAACGAAAGAACCACTGATACCTCAGAGGTAACTGGATCTAAGTTGCGGTCTTCGCATCAAGCCGAGAAAATAGACCATTTCAGAGCATAGAGGTGTCTGTTTGATGGGGCTCTAGCTTCTGACATAGTGTTTAAGACACGCTCCGGGAGGCGGAAAGGCTCCCGTTGAGCGGCCACACATGCAGGGCCCATAACTCGGGCCGTGGATGCCACAGCGTGCCGTTCGCTTGAGAGAGGAGGTCCCGTCTCAAGGGAATGGGCCACGGGGCCGCTTCGAGCAGCTGGAATAACTCCGACACCCACGGTTGGTTCCTCCAGAGGGGGGCTATTAGAAGAAGCCTGTGCTGACTCGTCTGAGTACCTGCGGTAGCAGAGCGATTGGAGGGAACGCATAGAGCGGAAGACTGGGCCTCTCGTGGGCCAGGGCATCCGTGCTCTTTGTGAAATAAATTGGGCAATGAGAGTTGTCTTCGGAGGCAAAGAGGTCTACTTGAGCTCTGCCAAAGACTTCCCAGATTCTCTGAACCGCGAGCGGGTGGAGCGTCCACTCTTCTGAGGAGACGTTGTTCCTTGACAACATGTCCGCTCCTTGGTTCATTTTGCCCGGCACATGTGTCGCCTTCAGTGAGCGCAGATTGGTCTGAGCCCAAACAAGAAGGCCCTTCGCCAGCATGCAGAGGCGCTTCGAGACGAGGCCGCCCTGGTGATTTATGTATGACACCACGGACCTGCTGTCTGAGCGTATTAGCACATGGTGTCCCCTTATGTCCGGTAGGAAGAAATGACAGGCACGGCACACTGCTAGCATTTCTAGGCAGTTGATGTGCAGACCCGACTCCTCTTCGGACCAAAGACCGAAGGTCGGTTTGCCCTCGCACAGTGCCCCCCAACCCTTGTTGGAAGCATCTGTCGTGACAACCTTCCTTCTGTGCGCCGTGTCCAAGATCACACCTCGCTTCAGCCAGAGGGGGTCCCTCCAACGGTTCAGGGCTGATACACAGGCCCGAGTCACCGTTATGCGATGGCGTCCGTGACGCCAAGCCGCAAATGGAACCCTCTGCTTCAGCCAGAACTGGATGGGCCGCATATGAAGCAGGCCCAACTGAAGTACTGGCGAAGCTGCTGCCATAAGGCCCAGCATTTTCTGGAAAGCCTTGAGCGAGTGGGTGGCCCCCTCCTTGAAGGAGGCCGCACGGCGCTGAATCGTCATGGCTCGTTCCGCTGAGACAGTTGCTGTCATCTGCACCGAGTCGATAACTGTCCCCAGGAACGAAACTCGTTGGCTGGGAGACAGTACGCTCTTGGCAAAGTTGACCCTGAGCCCCAGGCGATCTAAGTGGCTGAGGAGGAGGGTCTTGTGCAATGTTGAAACCGCCTCTGACTGGGCCAGAATGAGCCAGTCGTCGAGGTAGTTGAGGATGCGAATTCCCATCTGTCGCAGAGGGGAGAGAGCCGCATCCATACATCGCGTAAAAGTGCGGGGAGCCAGGGACAGCCCAAACGGGAGGACCTTGTATTGATATGCCACCCCCTCGAATGCGAATCTCAAGAATCGTCTGTGATGGGGGCTACCTGGATGTGAAAGTATGCGTCTTTCAGATCCAGTGACATGAACCAGTCCCCTGGGCATATTTGCGAGAGGATCTGTTTCAATGTGATCATCCTGAACGACCTTTTTACCAGGGCGTGATTCAGGAGTCTGAGATCTAGAATAGGTCGCAGGCCACCGTCTGTTTTGGGGACGAGGAAGTAGCTGTAGAAGCCTGACTCGCTCTGGGCTGGAGGAACGACTTCTATGGCTCCCTTTACCAGCAGATTCATCACCTCTGCACGCAGGACTTGAGCGTCCTCGCTGCGCACTGTGGTGGCGACCACACCGCGGAAGCGTGGTGGTCTTCGAGCGAATTGGAGTGAATAACCTCGTCTTATCGTAGCCATTACCCACTCTGACACACCGGGGATGGCCTGCCAGGCCTCGGCCCGCGTGGCAAGAGGTTGAATAGGCTCTAAAGACTGGCTGCATAAGGGCAGGACACTTATGGTAGGCAGAAGAGGATAATTGCTGTTTTTTTGAAAATGTATGTGTTTTATTTTGTCCGCTATCACAGCGGTCGGACGCCAGGGCGCTAGAGCGGGCCCGTGGGGAACCGAAAACACATTTCCCTCTGCACCCAGCGTTGAGCGGGGTGACAAGAGGCACATTAGAGGCTGTTTGCGGGGTGGTCCGGCAGTAGCGAGACTCGGGCCCCTCCTCTTTCTGCCTGGTTGTTCAGGAGGACTTCTGAGGCGCCGGATCCAGGGCAATCTTGGGCCGGGGTCCTTGGCGCTTCGGGAAGGTGTAACGCTTCGCCGAGCGGGAACGTCCTCTCTCCTGCCGAACCTTAGGGGGCCGGGGTTCGGGAGTGGCTGACGCTTGACTGGCGGGCTGCTGAGTCGGCGCAGGCTTGGGGCGACTCGAAGCAGCAGAACTGGCGCGCTTTGGGAGGAAGTGTCGCATCGCCTGAGACGACTTCCGAGCCTCCGTAAAGCGTTCAGCAAAGCCCTCCACAGCTGGCCTGAACAGGTTGCTTGACGAGACCGGAGCATCGAGGAAGGGAACCTTATCCGCCTCTTTCATCTCCGTTAACGTCAGCCAAAGGTGGCGTTCCAACACTACCAGGCTGGACATCGACCGCCCAATGGCCTGGGCGGTGGCCTTGGTGGCGCGCAGGGCCAGGTCCGTCGCGCTTCTCAGGTCCCTGAGTGAAGCAGCATCAAGACCGGCCTCCTCACTGGCGAGCATCTTGGCTTGGAAGACCTGTAGCACAGCCATAGAGTGCAGCGCCGAAGCCGCTTGTCCAGCCGCCAAGTAGGCGCATCCAGCGAGTGCAGACATGGCTCTGCACGGCTTGGACGGATGGCTCGCCCTCGCCTTCCATCCGATAGCCACGGACTCATCCAGAGGGGACAGGTTCTTGTATCCCTTTTCTTCAGCGCCGTCAACGGAGGTGAGGGCGGAGGAAGCAGAAGGTCGGATGCGAGACGAGTAGGAGGCGCGCCACGATTTAGTGAGCTCGTCGTGGACTTCGGGAAAGAAGGGGGACGAGCGTTGGCGGGGGGCTTGCTGGCGCCCCGGCAGAAACCACTCGTCCAGCCTGCTGCGAGATGGCTCCTGAGGCGGAGACCACTCGAGCCCGAGCTCACTGACAGCCTTTGTCATCACACGGACGAGCTCCTTGTCCATTCTGGGTCTGGCGCTGCGTGAAGAGGACGGCGGCAAGAGGGCGGGGTCAGTCACCGAGCCCGATAACTCTTCCGCGTCCGAAGCCGCCAGAGAAAGGCTGTCATCCATTTCGTCGTCACTCCCACCGAACGAGATCATGTCGCTCGCAGCCGCAGAGGGACGCTGATCAGGTTGAGTGAAGAGGACCGGCGAATCCTCTCTCTGCGGTGACGGCGAGGCACGCAGGCACTGAGCCGACGTGAGCTCGCTCGTCTCCGGCCGCTCAAGTCCTCTGCCCCGCTATTTTTTCCTCACAGGTCCCTGGGAGGAAGAGGACGGGAGGGCGTGAAAGGCAGAGTCACTTTCTGAAAAGAAAGCTATCCGCGAGTGCAGAGAGGCAAGACTGAAACTCTCGCAATGAGAGCAGTCCGTCCCACTGAGCGCAGCGTCAGCGTGGGATTTCCCCAAGCATGACATGCACTCAGCGTGACCATCATCAGCATGCAGGGGAGTCCTTTTGAAACATTTGAAACAATGCCGTGATAGAATTTGCTCTTTTGTGAGGCTCTTTTAGAAAGTCGTCGGATGGCGGCAGGGGATAGACCGGGATCTGCGAGCTGAGCGCTGAAAGAGGTCCAATCCGGCTGCTGGTGTGTTTCTACGGCGAATCTCGGCGTCAGCGAAGAGTCAGCGAGGAAGCATCTTCGTCGCTGAAGAGAAGAAATCTGATATGCGGTGGCGAAGCGGCTGCTTATATAGCCAGAGGCCCTGCCCGTTTTGGCGGGGTATGGAGGGCTGCATAGCCATAGGCTCGCTCAGCGCCGCCACCGAGCCATTGATTTTATAGCACTGCACGAACCAATGGACATGCAGTTTCACTGCGTGATTGAAAAGGCTTCAGTTGAAAAGGAAAAAAGAGTTTTCCCATGCAGCTGATCTTGCGCAATGCAGTGAGAATATCGACAGGGAACCATGGTTTAGGAATTTACAATGTGCAGTGTTGGGAAGGTTACTTTGGAAATGTAATAGTTTACAGATTACAAGTTACCCTACACTGTAAAAAATGATCGTGATTTTAACGGTAAAAAAACTGTGAAAATGCTACAGTAAAAACCTGTTAAATGGTTAACGGAAAGTTCCTGTAAAATTTACAGGGGAAAACCGTAAACTGACGTTCCCAGAATTCACTGCGTTGCATTTCAAATTTTGTTTGAATTTGATGTTTTTTCTTTGACTATGTTTCTTCTTAGTTTTTTTCTGATCAGTTATGTTTATTAGGGTTGTATGTTACATCTAATGTTGTTAAATTAATTTGTATTGCATATTTCAGTTTAATGAGTCTCACCATGATGGTGTTTAGTGCTTGTGTGAATGACACTGTGCACCTTCTATATATTTTATTATTTAAAAGCTGCTTGTGATGGGCTTTGGTTCATCATGTGACTTTCTCATCACCACCTGCATTTGGTGGTTATCAGTGTATTTCAAAGGTACAAAACAGATTTCAGTACTTTAATAGGCTGGTATATTAACATTATATCAGTTAAAGAAATTACGGTATTTACATTTTACATTTACATTTACATTTAGTTATTTAGCAGACGCTTTTATCCAAAGCGACTTACAAAAGAGGACAATAGAAGCAATCAAAATCAACAAAAGAGCAACAACATGCAAGCATATGACAAGTCTCGGTTAGCCTAAGGCATTACACATAGCAAGGTTTTTTTTTTTTTTAAGAAAACAAGTAGATAGAATAGAAAAAAGAAAGCTAGTGTTAGTTTATAAAGGAAAATTAGCAGTTAGAGAAATACATTTTATTTTAAAATAAATTATTTTAAAAAGACGACAGATGGATCAAACAGAATTAGAATAGAGAGTGATAGAGTTAGAGGGTCAAATAAAGATGGAAGAGATGTGTTTTTAGCCGTTTCTTGAAGATGGCTAAGGATTCAGCTGCTGGGATTGAGTTGGGCAGGTCATTCCACCAGGTGGGAACAGTTAATGAAAAAGTCTGTGAAAGTGATTTTGTGCCTTTTTGGGATGGCACAATAATGCGTCGTTCACTTGCAGAACGCAAGCTTCTAGAGGCACATAGGTCTGAAGTACTGAATTTAGGTAAAGGGGTGCAGAGCCAGAGGTGGTTTTGTAGGCAAACATTAATGCCTTGAATTTTATGCGAGCAGCTATTGGTAGCCAGTGCAAATTGATGAACAGAGGTGTGACGTGCGATCTTTTCGGTTCATTAAAGATTAATCTTGCAGCGGCATTTTGGATTAATTGTAGAGGTTTGATGGAATTGGCTGGAAGACCTGCTAAGAGAGCATTGCAATAGTCAAGTCTGGACAGAACAAGAGCTTGAACAAGGAGTTGTGTTGCATGTTCCGAAAGAAAGGGCCTGATCTTCCTAATATTGTATAAAGCAAATCTGCAGGACTGGGCAGTTTTAGCAATGTGGTCTGAGAAATTCAGCTTATCATCAATCACAACTCCAAGGTTTCTGGCTGTTTTTGAAGGAGTTATGGTTGATGAGTCTAACTGGAAGGTGAAATTGTGATGAAGTGATGGGTTTGCTGAAACTACAAGCAGTTCTGTCTTAGCTAGGTTGAGTTGAAGGTGACGGTCCTTCATCCAGCAAGAAATCGGATCATCAGGATGGAATGAGAGGTAGAGTTGAGTGTCATCAGCAGTGATACGGAAAGCCATGTTTCTGAATGACAGAACCTAGTGATGTCATGTAGACAGAGAAGAGAAGTGGTCTAAGAACTGAGCCCTGAGGCACCCCAGTAGCGAGATGTTGCGACTTGGATACCTCACCTCTCCAAGATACCTTGAAGGACCTGTCTGAGAGGTAAGACTCATGACCGGAGTGCGGTTCCTGAGATGCCCTTTCTCAATAGGGTTGAAGGAGGATCTGGTGGTTGACCGTATCAAAAGCAGCGGACAGATCCAGCAAGATAAGTTAAGAAGACTTGGAAGCTGCTTTTGCAAGTCTTAGGGCTTCAACAACTGAGAGCAAGGCAGTTTCGGTCGAATGTCCACTTCTGAAGCCAGACTGGTTGCTGTCCAGGAGGATGTTCTGTGTGAGAAAGGCAGAGACTTGAACAACTCGTTCAAGTGTTTTTGCAATGAAAGGTAGAAGGGAAACCAGTCTATAGTTTCCTAAAAGAGATGGGTTAAGAGTGGGTTTCTTAAGAAGTGGGGTTATACGAGCCTGTTTAAATGCTGAGGGAAAAACTCCAGTGTGAAGGGATGTGTTAATGATGTGAGTGAGTGCAGGTACAACTGCAGGAGAAATGGCTTGAAGGAGATGAGATGGAATAGGATCAAGCAGACAAGTAGTAGGATGACTGGAAAGGATTATTTTAGAGACTTCTGCCTCAGAGAGTGGAGAGAAGGATGTGTGTATGTTTGCTGGTAAGATGTGTTTGACAGTTTGTGGTGTGGAGAATTGTGCAGTGAGGTTCGTAATTTTATTAATGAAGAATGTGGCAAAGTTGTCAGCTGTTAGAGTTGATGAAGGAGGACAAAGGAGGGAGGAAAATGTTTTAAAGAGCATGCGAGAGTTAGGCGAATTGTTAATTTTGTTGTGATAGTATGTCCTTTTAGCAGTGGAGACATTAGCAGAGAAGTCAGAGAGGAGTGATCGATATAAATTAAGGTCAGTAGGATTTTGTGATTTGCGCCATACCCTTTCTGCAGCCCTGAGTTTAGAATGATGTTCGCGGAGAGCATCAGATAGCCAAGGGACAGAAGGGGTGGTACGGGCTGGCCTGGATGATAAGAGGCAGAAAGTGTCTAAAGACGTCAGAGTGGAAAAGAAAGCATTAGTAGCACTGTTAGCATCAAGAGATGATAACTGTTTAGGGGGAGGAAGTGAAAATGAAACCATATCAGATAGCTAGGAGGGTGAGCGTGACTGTAAGTTATGTCGAAAAGTGGCATGTGGAAGGGTATGTGTTGTGTCAGGAATCATGTTGAGGTTAAGAGTGAGTAGGAAGTGATCTGAGGTGTGCAGTGGAGTAACCAGCACATGATCAGTGGAGCAGTGTCATGTGTAAATAAGATCCAGTTGGTTGCCTGATTTGTGAGTAGCCGTCGTTAACACTCTCTTGAGATCAAAAGAGGCAAGCAGAGTGTGGAAGTCTGCAGCTTGAGGTTTATCGAGGTGGATGTTGAAGTCTCCAAGTATAACTAAGGGAGTATCATCCACAGGAAAGGTTGAGAGCAATACATCCAATTATTCCATGAAGTGACCTAGTGGTCATGGAGGTCAATAAACAACTACAAAATGGATTTTAAGAGGGTAGGTAATAGTAACTGAATGTGATTCAAATTAGCTGTTGATACCCAGAGATGGTAAAGGAGTAAATTTCCAATTATTAGAGATGAGCAGACCAGTACCTCCACCTCTTCCAGTTAAACGGGGGGTGTGGGAAAAGGAGAAATTATTGGAGAGTGCCGTAGGTGTAGCATTGTCCTCTGGTTTGATCCAGGTCTCTGTCAGGGCCATGAGGTGTAGACTTAAATGACTAGTAATGGAAGTAATGAAATCAGCTTTGTTGACAGCAGACTGACAATTCCAGAGACCAACAGAAAAAGAAAGTAGTGCATTAGCAGACATAGGCACAGTGCGAAGGTTGTTAGGATTGCGCTGCCTACAGTGTGTGATGCGTGGTCTGCGAGTGGTAGTGACAGTAGTGATCTGGAAACACATAGTAAGAATTGGTTATAAGAAAACTAAAACAGAAGTGAAACAATCAGTAGGAAAGAGGATAAATAAAAAGCGATACTTATATTTAACTGTAAATTTAAGTTAAAACCGTAAAACCTAAAACGTTGTTACCGCATTTTTTACGGTAGAATTCCGGCAACCACAGCTGCCAGTTTTTTACAGTAAATTTTACAGAATTTTTTTTACAGTGTATTTAAAATGTCATAAATAGTGCAATTACTTAATGTAACTGATTACATTTGATTAATTTCTGATTACGTTTCTAAATTTCTAATGAATGTTTTCAACTGTTAATCATTGTCATACATTTAAACCAGGCAGAGTTAACATTACAGTAATATTGTTGTAGTACACTGACTACTGCCAGGACTCAAAATCCTTCATCACTATACAAACTATACTACAAAATCATACTTTAGCACCTCTTTTAACTTTGAGATCGTTCTGAGGTTAAATACAGATTTAAAATCACAAGAAATAGTTTAGTAGCTATGATACTGTTTTTGAAATCAAATCTTTACATAGCTATGACAGGAAACACTGGCACAGAAATGGCAGCAACAACAAAAAAAAAAAAGTTAATCTTAAAAAATAAAGCATATTTAATAACTTATTTGGGTTTATGTATAAGCATGTGTCCTATTCTGTGTCCTAAACTGAAACATTGGTGTCTCATATTTTAGAGCAGTCAGTGCAATTTGGGAAGGAAATCAATTAAACCTGTGTGTGTGTGTGTGTGTGTGTTCGTGTAAATATTCAAATGTAACCCCTTTTGTAATTGTAAACATTTTCATAAGTAACTGTAATTTAATTACATGTGTTTTCTCAGTAACTGTATCATATTGCAGTTACATATATTTTGTAATTAAATTACATAGTTCCATTACATGTAACTAGTTACTCCCCAACACTGGTAATGAACAATGTGAAAGTCAGTTTATGAAAACCCAGGATTAATTGTAAATCCCAGGTAAAGTATAGGAAGTGAAATGTGAAACAAGAAAACCCAGGATTCCTTTACTCGGGATTTAACCCAAGGTTTACCATTTCAAGTGTGAAAAGCCCTAAACAGTAAAAGGTCTCAGGACTACAAGCACTTTTGCAGCACAGATCATTTAAGGAAACTATGGGACCATAATAATATATAAATGCATGTATGTATATTTTTATTATTTATTTATTTATTATTATTATCAGTTACATAATATCGTTTTTAATTTATCTATAGATGTTGAGGGATAAAAATAGCATCAAATGACTATGTATATGGGAATGATTGGAAGACTGGAACTAGAAGGAACAATAAAGTATTTAAAAAAAAGAAAAAGAAATAAACCTATATAGTCCAGCCTGGCAGACAGAATAATGTGTGCAGACAGACAGGAGAATGAAAGCATTGCTTGCCATTGATCGGAGGCGTGACTCCAGGCAGGTGGCAGCTGCTGCTGCTGGATTATATCCGCCCTTGTGCAAATAGGATGATGGGGTGACGGGTTTGAGCCGAAGCTAACGGGCAAATACAAAGACGCTGGACGCACACACCTGCTTTTAGCCGCCTAATCTCAGCACACACATCCGAGGCAAAACGGTATTCACAGATTACAGCCATATGTTTTCCACCACAGCCACCTCTCAATTTACAAGCGCAAGCCCAAATGTTTCGATGAGCCTGGAAATACTCCGCGTCTATACGACAACAGCGCGTGTGATTGAACTGCTTGTAGTTTAAACAGCAGCGACTACCACCAAACTTTCTCTCGCATTCGTCTATAAAATCACGACTGATTAGAAAGTGCGCACATTTAGCCATCCACCAGTAACGCGTACAAGAAACAACAACGAATGACACCCGTACACGCTTAATTAACATTAAAACAACATTTCCCGTGCGTGAGAACAGATCCCGTTCTAGATAAGACGCACCCGGCTGCTGGAGGATCTATTGTTAAATCTGGTTAAATCTTACGTGACATGCCGTAATAAAAGCCGTCAACAGCCGAACAATCACCTCACACTGGAAGACTATTTCAGCATGATGATTCAATCTTACCTAAATGAGCATTTTACACCATAACAAACGCAACTATTTCCTCCGTAATGGGATTTGGAGTCGCAGGCAGCCGCGTTTGTGGTGTGTGTCCGTTACCTGTGTATATAAACACAGCGAGCGCAGTTTGATTATCCGGTTTCCTTGCTGTTAAACAGACTCGTCCATGCCTAAAGCCGAAGATGATTTGGTGAAGGAACTGTGGGTGGACACTTTGCCGCTTTATTTTCTCGTACTCCCTCACTTGGGTGCAGTTATAGCTCTGCTGTGATCCGCTGATACCGGCAGGTGTAACGGTGCTCTGGCATGCGGGCTGACTGACTACGGCGCTATCTAACGGGGAACGATAGTAGCCACCAGAGAGGAATCGATATCACATGGATACAATGAACAACTTTATTTAACTTGTTTACGCTAATTACTTATACAAGCAGGGTGCCGATAATAATGAATACGTTTCAATTTGAGCTCCATTTCAGTAAACGGGAAAGCTGAATTACTACTTTCAGGGCACAAATTCGGTAAATAGACGCTCACGAACAGAAATCGCTGTAACCATAGCAACAGTACGGCGTTCCAGCACTTTTGGTTTGGAACGAGAACGCATAACATCAACATTAAACACTGTCACTATTTATCATATTTATGTAGCCTATTCTAAGTAGGCTACTATAAATGTACCACAAAACATTGGGAGTTTGTTTCAAAATATCGTTAATGGTTAGGGCGCCAAAATAGAATTTTGTTTGAGGACCAACCTCAACTGATAGCTCGCTCAAATTTTCTTTTTAAAATCCTTGAAAAAGAACCGTGAAAGTCATTGTACCTAATTACCACACTGAATAATGCGTAATTAGTATGAAATTATTTTCTGGAGCCTAATTACAAGTTGGACATTTAGAAAATAGCCTAAACCGCACTGTTTAAAGACAGCGTTTGATGGTGTCCGTTCTCATCTCCTGTAATATGTAGGGATGGGGAGTCGACTCCAAAAGAGTCGATTCCTCGACTCTGAATAGCTCTAGAGTCGGAGTCGACTCCAGCACTGGAATCGACTCTCGTTGTCGAGTCGACTCCGAAATCGCGGATGTCTTCACTGATTCTCACATCTCTATATAGTGTCTGGCAATTTAGTGCAGTATATCAGCAAAGAGTGAGCGAAATTAAGTGAGGATCCGTTTGCAGTGCAGTCCGTGAGCAGTGCAGAAGCAGCAGCACGGGCTCATTGTGATTCGCGGGCCATGCACGCGTGCGTCGGATAGCTGGAGTTGTCGCAGAAACGACTTTTCCCCATACTTTTATCCTACGTGAAGGTTACTTTAGAAATAAATAACAATCATAGTAAATTTAGTTTGTAATTATACATGCTTCTGTGACAGCTTTGTTTATGCTTTGCTATGCGATGTTTAATGCAATACAATTGGGTTTCCATGGTTAACCTAGGCTATTTGTGTTCAGTCATTAACCTTAAATCATTAAAAACTCACATAATAATAATCAAGAATAATCAAATCAATAAGTTTGCATTCATATGCATTTACTCATTTACTAACTGCTTGTTTTACAAAAAAAAAAAAAAAACACTAACACTAGCTATTCTAATCTTTTTGTATTCTATCTCTTTGTTTTCTTATTTATTATACAATTAACAAAAGCAAAAAAGGCCTCTAACACTAGCTTGCTCTATTCTTTTTTTTATTCTGTTTTCTTTTTATTATATAATTAAAAAAAAAAAAAAACTTGCTACGTGTACTGTGTTAAGCTAACTGAGACTTGTCATAGCACTTGCATATCATTGCTCTTTTGTTGATTTTGATTGCTTCCATTGTCTTTATTAAGTCGCTTTGGATAAAAGCCTCTGCTAAATTACTGAATGTAAATGTATTTTTAATAATGATGTTTAAGACAATAGCGCCTTCTCCTGACCATTATAATGTGACGAATTCATAGTTCATTTAAAGGTAATGTCACCGCTAATTTAGAGTGATTTGGAAAGTCACGCTAAATGGGGTCGAGGAGTCGATTCCAGGAGTCGATTCTATCGACTCCTATGGTGGGAGTCGGGAGTTGGAGTCGACTCCGAAAAACCTGGAACCGAACACCCCTAGTAATATGCCTGGGGTCTATTAACCCTTTCACACGTGAGTTTAAAATATTCTAGCTGAGCCCCCAGCGTGAGTTTTTTTTAGGCGACCGTTATTTTAGAATGTATTGCCTTATTGTTTCCATGGCGACGCGTCATGCTTGTCATGTGACACACAGCAGCCACAATAGCCTGTATGACACATGTATCACTTTTATTTCGTTTTTCTTTTTTTGATTATTAATATTCACAAACATACTCACTATATTATGAAATATCTGCTATTCCGATTCTGAAATATGTGCAAGTAAATGTATTTGGTAGTTTAAATACTTTTATAATGACCGTGTTAGTTGATCTATACCGGGTGATGGGCGCCGCCATGTTTGTTCGCGCTGAATCCGAGTTGTGGGATTAACAACATGTAAATTCATCCTCTCCTCCCGAAACACGTTAAAGTAAATCTCCGGTTAAACTGGGAGAAGAGCAGAGTAAACTTTAAAGTTATCTACACAATCTGTATATGATATCAATAAAACATTTTGTCATATTATATTTGTAAGGATCATTATTGCTGCTTCCATAGACATCAGCGTGTATTTTACAAACTATAAATGTATGGTTTTGCTTGTACTTATGTGTATTTAAATGTATGAAACCTAAAATAAGCATTATATGGTTGAAAACACTGAATATTTGTGATAATATGACAAGCGCTCGCGCGTCTGATCTGGCTCCGCAGCAGCCAACGCGCGAAAGCAGATTTGAATTCAGCAGTTGATGACGTGACGCACTGAACGTTCTAATCACACCGGTGTGATCGTACGCTCCAGGGACCAGCCAAGACTGATCACACCGGTGTGATCGTACGCGTTAAAGGGTTAAAAATTGATGAATTCAATACAATGGTCTGAAATGGGCCATTTCATGTTTTTGTGCAGCTGGTGGCACATCTCACATAAAATCATGAGACTCAGAACATCATCATGCCATCTGTACATCTGCCAGAGAAATCCTAAATAAATAACAGTCTGTGCTTGTAATCCATTCTTTTGAGATTTAAAAAAAAAAATGAAATGATCCCACTGTCCAATGGAGAGAATTATTTTTTATGTCTCTTGAAAGGGCATCATGTACAGTATTGTGGCACTGAAAGAAAAAAAAAATATCTGCAGAACATAACCATATTTTCTCAAGAAAATATCTATATTATTATCTCATCAGTCGGCTCTTTCTCCTAATGTAATAAGTTTGTATTGTATATTGCTCTGCCAAATTGAGGTAAACAGAAGCAGATATAAGTTGCAGAAGTTACAGCAACACTTGAGTCAGATGAGGACAATAATAACATTTAAAATACAGGTTGTTATCTTTAAAGTAAGAGTCTTCATCATACGGTCATTCAGTTATGAAAAGATCTCAGTTAAACATTTATTCACACATCAAAACATGTCTGCTATGCTTCTCATTTAGAGACGGTATATGTGCAGTATTTACATTTAAAGTAGGCTACTAGTTGTTATTTGAATTTTTAAAATGCCAACCAGAGGTGGAGATCTCATTTCAATATCATTTTTCTTCACCCCGATGCCAACCACTGCTTATTTGATGAATAACTGAAGTAAAGAGTGAACGGCAAATGTCACAAAAGCCTCCAGGGCTTTAAAACACAGCCTGATAGAGAGCAGTAAAAAGCATGTTTTTAAAGTTCCAAAAAGTATTTTAGTTCAAAACTTCAGCATTTATATCTGTTCACTCCACATTGTAAAATGAGAAGATACTGGAGACACCCTTATTGGGGATTCCTCAGAATGCCACCCATGGTGGCAGACAGACTTGTAAAGAGTAAAGTAACTTAAAAAATAATACTTGTCCTCAAGTATCGATCAAAAATAGAAAAAAAGTAATATTTCTTCATAGATTTAATTGCGAAAGATGATCAACAGTTATTCAGTAATCCCATAAAGTAAAACAGTTTTAAGGCATTTAAAATTTAGACATTTCTTGAGAATATAATACTTGAGGCATCTTGCTTCTCTGGTTATGTAATGAAAAAATGATCAGAGGTCTCCAGTGACTGAGTTTGCTGAGAGAGATGTTCAAGAGATCTGAATGATGTTTTCAGCAGAACTTGCTCAATACTGCCTTACAGTGGCTGCTCATACAGAATTATATCTCCTACAGTATATAAATTCCCATTAAAGCCAAAAATAGAAACACCAGCACTATTGACTGTCCCTGGGAAAGGTCCAAGCGAAAAAAGGCTGACAACAAACCCTGCCTCTCTCCCCACAAGATAAAAACAAGCCTTTTATTATTATAATTTCCCAGTAATGTTTGATTATTTAAAAGGTTTAAATATCAACATTTTGACAGCTGGCATAAAACATTTTATACTCTTTGATAAAATGTGCTCTCTTGAGTATGGGAAGCAGAAAGCATAGTTATTTCGAGAATTTCTTAAATCTTCTGAGTCAGAAGATTCTATGGCAGATGTCAACATGTCAGTCACTCCTGTAGGCCTCATGCAGTGGTATTTACAACAAAAACAGAATGGATACTATGAGCACAAGATACAGTTGCAACCTCAAATTGTCCCAGGAGTCAAACCGTCTCGTCCAACTGTAAAAATGCCACTGAATACCAGGAGCCTCAGAAGGGTTCAGTAACGCATTTAAAATAAGATATTTACATAAAAGAAATAAATAAGTGCTACAATCAGGACCAAAATGGACTTTACAGCCAGGAGAACTTTAAGTTCCACAAAGAGTTCCATGTTTTAGATGAATTTTCCAAAAAAAAAAAAAAAATCAGGTCATTTTCCTAATAACTATTTTAGATATATAAAGCAAATGATATGCACATTTTATTGCATTGACATTATTTTTATGAAAATAATTTTAAAAATAATACTTACATAAAAACTGTCTTCCAAGCATATTGCTGCCTAGAATTGTATATTAAAGAGTATTTCTCCCCAAATTTCCCCTTATCGCAATGCATAAATAAATACATACATACATAAATGATGCTTTAGTGAAATCATAGGCCTAAATTTTGAAGAAGCGATCAGAAGAACCAATAATGTAACAAAAAAGACTTTCAGTTTCCAAAGAACCATACAGCCAACCCATGAATGAAGGTGAAAATTGGTTCTTGATAAAAGGTTTTTTGCTAAACCCCAAAACCATTTAATTACCAGTGTATGGCGCGATTTAGGACAGATAACAGATGTCCTCTATTAAAGCTCTATTCACAGAGGTTTACTGTACTGTTTGTGTCCTCTGGCTGATCATCAGGCTGTTTAATCATTTGCCTACTTTCTCCTAACTTTCACTGCTAATCATAAACACACTCACGCGGGAAAACACAAGAGAAAAAATCTTTTGCCAGCAAAACAACACACAGCCAACAACAACATGGCTAAATCTCCAACAAGGAACTCTGAAACACAACACCAGGCAGCTGCAACTATTTCAAGCTCTTTAAGACCTGTCCTATTTCCACCAGAGAGCATTTATAGATCACTCATGATCCCTACTGAATACAGCATGACAGTGATGAAAAGAAATAGATGTGAACTCATTCAGGGTGGAGCAAAGGCCAGAAATGAGTTTTTAAGTCAGATTGTTCAACATGTAATAGTAAATGTCTGATTTGAGTAACAAAATGAACAGACGCACAATGAAACTATAGTAAATATAAATTCACTAACACACATTGCTGTGAAATTCAATTAAAGTTTTTGTGTTACTTTGAATATGGCTAGGAGTGCAATAAAAATCATGCTGTTTATGAATATGATTAAGAAATGTAATTAAATAAGATCTCATCTGGAACTGAAATATGTTTACATTAAAACACAACTAAGGCATACTAGCCTATTTAAGCACTTAATAAACATTCAAATTCATGTACAGGATGTAAGACGTCCTTTTAGTAAATCATAACTCCTCCTACCTGATCGAGTTTTGATGATTTCTCCGAATTCATCCTCAAAACCTTCCTCCCATTGGTCCTGTTGGCTCCCTGCTTCGGCCATGACACAATATCCAAACTGCTTTTGAATCCTTTAATCCTGTAGTTTTATAAACACCGGAAGACACCAAGACCCCACCAATGACGGGAATCACTGCCCTGCAAACAAACTGAACCTCAAATACAGCAGTGAATTTTTGTGAATGACACAGGGACAAGACTGTCTGTGGACTGTTATGATAGGGGGAAACGAGCTGTCAAGGAATCCAGAGAAGCAGAGACAGGTGGCAAATTCTACTCGCCTTAAAATAGAGAGCTGTTATGAAGGCCTGCTTCATTTCACTCTCACACACAAAAACTTGATTTTTTTCTAACAGTAAAGGATCGGTCGCCATGCCATTTGACAACAAATGACCAATAAACGGTATTGGAGAAAAACTCAAGTTCACAATTTTATCAAGCGTGACTTACAGTTCACTTATTATAGCGACAGTCCCTCCGGAGCAATCTGGGGTTAAGTGTCTTGCCCAAAGGCTCAATGGTTATAGCTCATTGATTGCTCCCTGTGGGCTTCGAATCTCTGTATCTTTAGTTACCAGTCCAGACTTTTAACTCCTAGGTTACTCCACCTTCCAAAACCTTAAACTTGTAATGACTATTAAGCCCAAAATAACAGCAGCAACAACAATATAGCAAAAACAGAAATATTGTGGAATAATATTACATTTTAAAATATCTATTTTCTGTTTGAATGTATTTTAAAAGTTAATTAATTCCTGTAATGGCAAAGCTGAATTTTCAGCATCATTACTCCAGTCCTCAGTGTCACATGATCCTTCAGAAATCATTCTAATATGCTGATTTTGTGTTCAATTATTCAAAATGGCTTCATTATTATCATTTGAAAAGATTAATATTTATAATATTATAAATTATTTATATATATATATATATATATATATATATATATATATTTTTTTAAAAAACAGTGCTACGTTTTCAGGATTCTTTGATGAATAGAAAGTCTTTACTGTTACATTTCCTCAATTTAATGCATCCTTGCTGGATAAAAGCATTAATAAAATCTTTTTTTAATACCTCAAATTCTGAATGGAGTAATTCCATCAAAGTAATAAATTACATTAAAAAAATAAATAGAAAACAGTTATTCTAAATTGTAATTATATTTTAAAATTATTACTGTTTTCATTGTATTTTATTTAGTGATATTAGACTATTTATACATCAAGTCTAATATCACACTCCTATCAGCCAATCAGATTCAAGAACCAGAAAGAACTGTTGTATGTATATGTGTGTGTGTGTGTGTGTGTATATGTGTATATATATATATATATATATATATACAGTATATATATATATATATATATATATATATATATACAGTATATATATATATATATATATATATATATATATAAAATAAAATATGTTCAAAACAAACTGACAACAAACCTTCAGTTTACATTATTTTTCCTGCTCATGTGGCCTAGGCAATGGATTTTTTGCTGAGCAATTTACTACATTTTCACAAAACATTAAGACAACCTTTTTCCTTTGAAATACCATACACAGATACAATTATGCATAATAAGACTAGGAACCTGCATCAAGCTTTAATGCTGCATAGAAACACTTCAGGAGGTATTTTTCAATATACAAGGTGTAGACTCATCAATATGTGCATCCATATGGGATCTGTCTCACCTAAAAAATTACTCTGGATTCCATCTAGTGAGATGGCAAGAGCATTTGAGAAATGTAAATAAACTTCAATTCTGCTTGATTATTGTAATGGCATGGGGAGTGTAAACAAGTAAATAGAATTCGCTGGCATGATATCAGTAAAATATTTGATCAAGGGCGAATAAGGCTTTATGCCAGTGTACTTTGTGATTCAGTTAATGGAAATTCAAAAAAAGCCTGTCCGGCTCTTATGTCTTTGGGATTGTTTGTCTTCTGAAGGTCTTTTCAGAGAACGAATAAATGAAATAAACAAAAACAATCTGTTGCCTGCTCACGAAAGAGGCTAAAAAGCAGCAAACATAGATTCATTAACATAAGAGCAATATAGTTCTAACATGTTTTGACATCCACAGGATATGTTTTAAGTAACCCGATCAAACTGATGAGAAGAGGAAAACAAAAATATCCAAAAATTGGATTAATAAACCAGATACCTGCAACAGCACATATTTCAATAAACTCAGCCTGCGGGCATTGCATCAAAATCAAAATATTAATATCTGGGCTTAAAAACTGACAAACAAGTGGAGTGAATGCATATAAAAGCCTAATACTAAAAACATTCTTAAGGATCTCTGCTTTTAGAATTCATTGCTGTGTTTGCAAACAGTCTAAAAGCACATTCATTATCCAAAACATGGAATATTAAATGCATCTGGAGGTGAATCAAAGTTTAGCAGTCTTTCTAAAAGACCCAAAGCACCATAAAAGTAGTCCATTCACTCATAACATTACAATAGCAAAACTGTTTGCTAATAGCTTTTCATCTAAATACAGGCCTTTAAATACGGTCTACTGTGCCCTGTGAGGTCAAGTGCTTTTATTAACATCTCTGTAATTGCAGAGGACATTCTTTTATGATGTAAATCACAGAATGATGTCAGCTGTGACGTGGTAATAAGCACCGTCCCTGTCAACCATAGCCAACTAGATTCCTCTTCATTCGCAATTTCCTGGACTGTGTCCAGATAGCATCATGATCAGAGAGCTGATAGTTTCTGTGCTATAAAATCACACTAATGCTGTGGGACAAATGACATGAACTGGGTAATTAAAGATCACTGAAGCACGGCTTGCACCCACTGCTTTATCTCAACCTGATATGTGAATGGACGCCTGTTACTTTGCTTCACAGATTTGTTTCTGTTCTTTATGATTTTAATGCACTCTACACTTGGATAACCTTGGTTGCATCAAATAGTGAAGACAAAAATAGACAGGCTATTATATAAAGTTACCTTCACAAGGAGTCAGCGATCCATCATTCTCACTTGTACCCAAGCAAATGATGTGGAGCAACTGCCAGTCAAAGTCTGCATGTTGGTTTTCAATGCTGAAAAGTCTTGCTTCAGAAGGAGGATCCTGCAAACATGGTCAGTAATAACATTGCACATATATAATATTCTCTTAAAAGAAAAGCACACTCAAAATTTTAAATTAGATCACCCTCAGGCCATCCAAGATGTAGATGAGTTTGCTTCATCAGAACAGATTTGGAGAAATGTAGCATTACATCACTTGCTCACCAATGGATCCTCTGCAGTGAATGGGTGCTGTCAGAATGTCCAAACAGCTGATAAAAACATCACAATAATCCACATGACTGTAAAAAGCTGTTTATAAAATAAAAAAAAATTAAAAAAACATTAAGCCATTTTAACATCAAACCATTGATTCCAGCTAAAATACGAGTCCACTATCTATAACATTGCTTGAATTAGGAGAGAAATATGCTTAGATAGTCTTGCTTTCACTGGAGGAAGCATTGTTATGGATTATGGACTCACATTTGAGCTAAAAACAATTTAAAGCTAAAAAGCCGTAATGATGGATTTGTTTCTAAGCACACAGCTTTTCACTTTGCAAGACATGTAGTTCTAAATTTTTCCAGATCTGTTCCTATGAAGAATCAAACTCATCTACATTTTGGATGGCTTGAAGGTGAGTACATTTTCATTTTTGGGTGAACTATTGGTTTTGAAGTTATACTGCACTCTTACGCTTTTTTTTTTTTTTTGGAACTGTTATAAGGCTGCACTGCAGTAATTCATGTGTACAGGAACATTCCTTCACTGTCACAGATTTTGCACATTCTATGTTGCACAAAAATTCCTCTCTGGGATCAACAGAGCCCGTGCATTTATCTCCATGCAGTACAAGTCTTGTCAAAGGTCAGCATCATTCCTAAAATCTTCTCCTGTGGTGTCACAGCATTAAATCTTGATTACCTGACAGCTAGCTGACAGTAACAAATTATTAGCTCTACACAATACAAATCATTCTTCTGTTCACGTCTATGTAGGAGGTTGCTGGTTGGGCTTGCGGCCAAACTAGCATTTTGAAAGATGACATACAATGAAGAGGTGCAGTTTGTTGCCACCAGTGTTGGGAATAACGTTACGGTGATTTAATTATTTATTTTAAATTCTTGTAAACAGGTTAGCTTCTGGCTTAATTACGTTAAGAGAATGACTTTTAGGGCAAGGACTTGATTTTATTCATCGGTTGTTTTTAATCTGACATTAAATTGGTGATTTTAAATGGAGTAACTTTCCCAACACTGATTGCCACTATTTGCTAATTTCTGTATATTTCCAACTCAAACCATAATAAACAGCCGAGCACAATTAGATAACCAAGATTACCTGCATTCTTCATACGCAATTTTCATCTGCAGTAGCATCTGAGGCTCTGTTACATCATATTCCAATAGTTGGATTCATGAGGCAAAGATCCAGTCATAACAGGCCAGGAAAAGTAAAGAATGCCAACAAATTTGACATGGTTTTTGGCTACATTTTTAATTATCATTTATTTGATTACACAAACATCAATATATACAAACATTAAAAAAACAGAAAAGAACAGATTAAACAAGGCCTGAGATCCTAGCACAGGAGGTCATCGTGAATCTTCTTGAGGACTTTTGTCAGATAGTTCTTGGCTGGTTTGACTGATGATATGATGTCTTCAATTTGACTCAACCTACAGCAAGCATAAAACAATATATCAACACAAAATAAACATGTAATGTGTATACTTTTATCAATAGAACATCACTGTAGCTGTTGGTAATATTTCCATTTCAATGTACCAGAACACATGTTGATGAATGATCCTGAGACAAATGTTTTTGATTTGTTCAGAATTTTGCAAAAGTATAAAAGTGAAAATTGGTTTGTGGTAGCGAGGAAACTTTATGACTAGAGTACTTTATAGCACAAACAATGTTTCTGTCCAACAGACTGAGTTACAATTAATTTTACTTTAATATTTTGTACTTTTCTTTGAATGGTTAGATGTGAAAACCTGTTGTGTTTCACTAAACACTGCCTAGAGACTTCATAATATTTCTTTCTAATAACAATCCTGTCTAATGGAGGTGATGTTATCTCCACTCCAATGCCAGATAACATCATTTAAACTTGTTGTGATCTAAAAATGTTAATTGCTTTCAAACCTTGTATTCCCCATGTGTTTCTTGAAGTCCTGTATGTGAAGTGGCCCAAAGGGATAGTTTGGAGTGACCGTCAGACTTAACTCAAACTTTTCAAATGCTTTCAAACTTGAAAAGATGATATGAACTCTGAAAGAGGAAAAACAAAAACAGATGCTTAAAGTTTCATTAATCTGTCATTATAGTTACAAACTTTTCTAAAAGCAGATGGGCATCAGAAACTTCAAGTTGACACGTTTCTGTTGTTTTGGGTCTTTTAGAGATTTAGAGGTTAAGATAATGATGCAACTTGAATCGGTGTCATCCACATAAGCAACATGGCTCAACATGTCAAGGAAAAGTGCATGAATAAAAGCTAGTAAATGGTGTAACATACTGTGTATCTGTACAGGTGATCTTCAGGATGCGAAGCTTCAATCCTCCCCACTTCTTCAGTCGGTGAATCTCCTCACCCAAGAGCCTAAGACGACCCACCACCAAACTGATGTCATGAAGCAGCTGTTGAGAAATTATGATACATAAGTGAGATTTCTTCTTGTCATATATCATTCAGATCTTCTAAAACATGTGCACACTTTTGTAGCAAAATAATGTCTCAAAATATTAAAGACTGAATGTTTATAGTGTTACTGTTTACCTCTGGTATATGTCGGGTTGTTGGGTACCTCTGTGTCCACTGAGTTTGAGAATAGTATAGTGCAAGTAACTTGTGAACCATGCTTGCATGACACTCAGATTTTTCCACTTCAAAAAAAAAAAAAAAAAAAAAAAAAGAATTGTTGGGGGAAAAAATAAAGTGGATTTTAAATATTAAAATGTAAAATAAATAAATAAATTGAAACTATAATAAAAAACTAATTTAATTTATTGTTCACTTACCATCCAGGTGCAACTGGAAGCTTACATTTATATTTTGCTCCACATCCTCAGTCATCCATTCCTTTCCTAATAGACAAGGGAGAATTTTATGTTACAATGTGACAAAAATTATGAAAAACCATTAGGAGTAATTATAAAGCGATAATCAACTCACCAGCAGGTGTTTGGAGGTTCACCTGCAGATGCATAGTTTTGTGAAGGAAGGTAAACAAAGCCCCCCTTTCATCGGTCGCATCAAGATGCCACTCGTTCAAACTGAAAGACAAATCATCACACCTTCAGCACACAAAATATATATATGTATATATGGGCTAGGCATAGCAGTCAAGTAATAATAATTTTAAACGGACTGAACGCAACATCTAGTATCTAGCAAAAATAAAAAAATTTGCAAATCACATAGGTTAAGCATGTGTCATTTCTGCTAGCTTGTCTGGCTGGCGTGCTAGAATAGCTAGCAAGCGATTATAATCAACAAAGCGGTCTTCACAGCGAGTGAGCGATGTTGCATTGTTTGCTGCTCTTTAAGACAGCTGCATTGATTATAATAGGGGAGTTCTACAATTGTTATTGTCACTCGTGTGCTGCACTTGCAGTGTAGACAGGGTGCCAAAAGTCCTGCTACAATCAGTTTTAATTTGAAGGAAAAACAAATACCTGTTCAAGGTTGCAAGATGACTCTTGAGGCTACTGGATTCCCCTTGTAACTTCTCCTGTTGGCTCTCCAAAGTTCTCAGCTGAATCTCCAACTCACCAATTTCCCTAAAAAGTTCAGAACTTTAGCATTCAGCAAAAAACCTGATATCATTTCCTATGGTGTTAATAGAAGAATATATAGTACCTCTCCTTTTCCATGACAGCTGAATTAAGTCTATGTAAATCTATCAGTAGAGAGAGGAAAACAGACAACCCATTACATCTTCCTTACTAGCTTCATAAAGTTATAAAATTATATAATGTAGTACAGGTACCCTCTTCCTTGGCTTTTAAGGCTGGTCTGGTTTGAGGAGCTTCAAGATGATCTCCCATAATCATGGCCTCTACAGATGCAAGTTCTAGTATAGAAGAAGCAGTGAGTTATTTACCTGCAGGTATTAGTATATGATTATGTAGTACTTGATGCTCTACACATTCAAACATGAAAAATAACCAAGAAGAAAATCTATACCAGTTTGTAAATCATTAATGCATCCATCCAAGTCTTCAATCATTTCATCCGTCTCTTTGATTTTAGATATCAGGCTCTGTTTTGCATCCTAAATGTATTGGGGGAAATACAGATGCACAGCAGTTATGACTTTTAGTCAGTGTTGGTTAGCACTAGTGTATTACTTTAACAAAATTAAAAGTTAATAAAAAGTTATCTGCAAAAGCAACATTTAGCAGATAAACATCCCAAAATTACAACCTTTTCTTCTGGGAAAACAGACTGAAAATACTGATCATCTTGCACTTACTCATTATGTCCAATTTAATTCTAGCAGCAGTAAATCAAGTTCATGGCTGTGATGTAACTGAAGAATAAGGGCTATTTTTAAATGTATTTTTTGTCATTTAAAAAGGTTGTGTCCTGCATTTTGCCCTACTTAATTCCTGTTTTGAAGGAAAATCCATACAAAGGAAATAAAAGTGTGCTCCAATAAATTGATTTACTAGGGTCTATGTATCAGAATTTATCAAATCAGGACATTCAGATGAGAAACAAAGAATGCTTAGATTAAAGAATAATTTTACATTTTGGAGAAATGATTTAACAAAATCAACAAAAATGCCCTTACCTGTGTTGTTTTGATGAGCTCCGAGTACAAGTCTCCTTTCATTTCATGAGAAAGTGCTTTGCTTCTCTTTCCAAAGTAAACTCTTCGCTCTTTCAACTTGGAGCCAAAGCTTTTTAACTGAAGAAAACAAACAAACATGAAGATTTGATCTCAAAGATGAACAATATAAGCTATGATTTTAATGATTTCACATAAGATGACCCAGGATTGGCTATGAAAACGACATACTTTCTCTTCAGAGAGAGTACATAGCTCTTGTTGAAGGGCTCCATTGATGCATCCCAAGGATTTCTCTTGTTCAGGCACCTGTTCTTTAAGTCTATGAGGAAATTAGTTTCAAAAAATATAAAAATTTAATTTTTATAAATATATCATTTTTGTCATCTAAACATGCACACATACACACACGTCTGGTTTGCTATCCTTGTGGGGACTCTTCATAGGCGTAATGGTTTTTCTGCTGTACAGACCGTATTTTCTATCGCCCTACACCAACCCTACACCTAAACCTACCCCTTACAGGAAACTTTCTGCATTTTTAGATTTTCAAAAAAAATCATTCTGTGTAATTTATTTGCTTTTTTACCCATGGGGACTTCAATTTAGGTCCCCACCATGACACTAGTCCCCATGAGTCTGTGTGTATTCAGGTTTAAGTCCCCACCAGGATAGAAAAAACAGGTACACACACACACACAAATATGCAGTGGTAGTAGACTGGTACATACCTCTCTACTATCTCTGTGAGATTCTTACAGTCTTGCTCATATACTCTTTGTTTGGGGTGGTATATGTATTTCTCTTTGAGCAAATCCTCCATGCTGCGTGTCTCTCCAGCTCTACACTGAAAAAGGAAATATGTGTTGGAACCATCACATATTATGTTCACAAAAAGAACAAGAGAAAGCCAGACCACTTACACTGTCAGGAAGAGCACTTGGTCTAGATCTATGGATGACGAAGTTGATACCAAAGTGGCTCAGGAACTCATTCACTGTGATGCTTCCGTCCTCAAGTTTCTGCAAATAAAAGAATGAGATAACCAACTATACTTTTATATTGTCATAAGTAGTGCTTTCCCATGTAAAACATATTAGGGTGTCAAAGCATACTTTCTCTAAACAATTCACACCATTTAAAGTGTCCAAATTTTTCATGTCCATTGCAATTACATTATGGGATGAGTTACAGGGCAAAGTGTAACATTTATGGTTGTTCAAATCCCTTACGTCAAGTATGAGCAATAGTGATAGCACTACACAAAAAATCCTTTAAAATATTGGGGATAATGAGAGTGTGTGCAAATAATACTACCTTGCTGAAGTCAAATACGTGATCCAGCGTCCCATCCATATGAGAGTCAAACTGTGAGTATTTGAGAGCTGTAAAGCAGATCACATTTTCTTTTATAAATATACCACATTGAAACCTTCTTAAAGGTTTTGCAAAGTACATTTCACTGTGTCTGAGAACTGACACAAGTAACTCACTGGATTCAGACACTCCTGTATCTTCAATTGTCTTTGCCTTGGGATTCTGAGCAGCATGCCTTGTAAAATTACCTTCCCACTGTACGGCAGCTTCATGACAGTCAGGCCCCTGAGGAGACAGAATCTTAGGCATTAGCATAATAATGCACAACAATGGAGCCCACGCTTAACACTTTATTACAGAACATCCTCTAAGCGTGTAGCAGGAAATACCAAGCAAACAAAGTATTAAAGTGAAAATTATTAACATTTTGTGCCTACCATGTCAGAAACACAGGCTTTCTTGGTTCGTTCTGCTGTAATAGGGTCTTCCTCTGGATGCGGCCTTTTAAAACATGGACTCGTGCTTGTGTCTGGCTCAAAGACATCATTCTCCAAAGGGTCTTCATATTTAGGTGCAGCCAAAGAATCACCCAGTTCATCTTGCTTGTTAATTGGCCAATTTTCAAGACTCCCTGACAAGTCTTCTTCGCTGCTCATTTCAGGGAACTCTTCGTCATTAATATTGATTGTTTTGCAGTTGCTATTTTGTTCAGCAACATCAAAATGTTTCTCTAGTTGGAGACACTGTAAATCATTAGTACTTATGGTCACAGTTTTGTTAGGAGTTACAGTAGTAGCTCGTTTCGGTAGTTTTGGTACGATACCACACAATGACAATCTTGCTGAGAACGCCTTCTTTTTAAGACTAAAAGGTGTGTTCTTCTCATTTTGAACAGAATTATTTATCTGCTTGACTTTAGGCGTGACATTTGAAGTTGGCTCATTGGAAATTTCCATTTTACACTGCACTTTAAGGGAATTCTCTGGGAGGGAACAAGAAGGCAGAGGCGCAGTTGTGCTTCCCGTCATCACTTTTTGCTCTTCGTGGATACGCCGTGACAGGTTGTGAAGCTCCATTTGAAAGTCAGCTAGGCTTCTCCGTCTTGCTTTTGCATGCTGCAGCTCTTCTTTAATGAAGGAATCAACTACAGACTCATTTGAGGAGGAACCTTCAAGTTGGACTGAGCTTGTACTTTGCTCCTTGTTAGGCCAAAGTGCTTGACCCTCCTCTTCATTTCTAGAGCCACAGAAAGTCTTCATATGTGCTGCTTCTTTCTCGTTAAATAAAACACTTTTCTCTGTTTCAATGGGCATTGTAAGGACCTTTGTAACCTGCATATCACTGTCTTCATCAGTCGTCATCACATTGCTTGGATGTGCCACTTCGTAATTTTTGTCCACTTGCATGTCAGCTGGGCCATAGGATATTGCCTCGGTGTTGCTGCATTTAATGTTTCTGCCATCAAGATCAAAAACATGTTTTGAGGAGAAGACATGTTTAATAGCACACTTGGCATGTTCACTCACCTCATTTTGTTCTTCACTTGACACGGTGCATCTAGAAACAGATGTTGATGCCCAAAGTGCACTTTCATGCGCTTTGATCTCTGTAGCACTTGCTGCCAATGTGCTTTTTGAGTCAATTGCAATCGTGTTGCATCCTGTTAGTTCCATTTCATCATCAACACAGGGAATAGCTAGATTTGATGCAGTGGCTTGACATGTCATTTCCATGCAGTCAGACTCATCCTGTGTTTGACAACTTTGCACTGCAGGCAACAGATTTCTCTCATGCTTACTTTCCTCATTGGATACAAAGCTCTTTAACACGATATTGCCGGTGAGTGCCTGGGTTATCTCCATACAGTCAACACCAGGACTGGAGGATGCAGATACAAGGTTCAAGCTATCTCTGGATTTACTGAATGGTTTGGCCCTCTTGCAGTTTTCAGCCTCAAGCACAACAGTCTGACATTGTGTCATGTCCATGTCATCAAGGTTGGAGAAATAAGTCTGACAGTTATCAGCTTCAGTATTTTCAGGATCACACATCAAGGGCATCATTCTTGCTCCTGACTTTCTTCGAGTCATAAAAGCTTTATACTTTTGTTCACTGACTGGTGCCATGTGTACCTCAGTCATCTCCATAGGTTCAACCACAGTGATTGTTTGATTAGCAGAGAATGGTGCTCTTCTTGTACATGTGACATCCACAGCACTCCCTAACCAGGTACGGTTTGAGTCAATATTAATAGTAGTGCATCCGGTCAATTCCATTTCATCAGGACTTGGGGGAGAAATCCCATCAAAAGTACTTGGTTGGCATGTCAAGTCAATACAGTCACTACCATTATGTTGAGCTGATATAGTTGCTGCAGGCATCAGAATGCTTTCACCTCTTTCCTTCTTGGAGGCCGAAAGGGCGTTTAGCATTATACGCCCTGTGAATGCTTGAGTCATGTCCATCGCATCACTATCTTCAGGTACAGATACTGATGTTTGAGGCCAATTCTTCCTTGAGCTGCTTAAAGGTTTGTCTCTATTGACCTGCTTGGCATCAAGAAAAATAGTTTGACATTGTGTCATCTCCATCTCATCAGAATTTGCAGTTTGGGCTATTGGGAGGTGGCTTGATTTGTTGTGATCCATTATCACTCCATTTTCAACTAAATCAAAGCAAGGCATCTTACTTACTCTGGGAACTGGATGCAGAGCTTCCTCCTTCATATTGCATGTATGCTCATCTTCTCGAACAGATCTGGATAAAGATACAAGAGGCAAACTCTTCCTTGAATTGCTGAATGGCTTGTTTCCACTTGATTGTTTATCCTCGAGAACAATAGTCTGACACTGTGTCATCTCCATATCGTCAGGATTAGCAGTTGGAGCTAAAAAGTTGTTTCTTGATTTGTTTCGATCCATTATTTCTCCAATTCCAAAAGAATCAAAAGCGGACATCTTGCTTTCTTTGGGAAAAAGAGCTTCCTCTTTTTCTTGAATAGATACATCTAAAGCCCCAGTCATCTCCATATCATCCAGATTAGCAGTTTGGGCTATTGAGACACTTCTCTGAAAATAACCAGCCTTGTTTTGACCTGTTGTCTCTTCATTTCCAATCACATTTAAGGAGGACATCCTTCTTACTTCGGTAATTGGAGGTTGAGCTGGCTCCTTCATACTTGTTGTGTGGTCTTTTTCTCTAACAGATGCATCAAATGTTCCCGTCATTTCCATATCATCAGAATTAGCATTCTGGGCTATTGAGAGATTGCTCTGTAAATAACTAGCTTTATTTTGATCTGTTGTCTCTCCATTTCCAATCATATTAAAGGAGGACATCCTTCCTATTGTGGGAATTGAAGGCTGAGGTTGCTCCTTCATAGTCATTGTGTGGTCTTTTTCGTGAACAGATACATCAAATCGCCCTGTCATCTCCATTGCATTGTCATCCTCAGAGAAATGATGAGATCTACTGTGATCTAGAGCAGCCTGGACGTTGCGAGTGATATTTCCTGTAACTTTAACATTGATTGCAGCAGTCTGGCTCAAAGTGAGCTCCATGTCATCTGGGATGTTTGAGAAGGCAGATGTCATGAATGCAACACTTCTTTGATTTACAGAAACAGTGGGTGTAAAAGGCTGAGCATTATCTTTGCTTTCAGTTACAACAGTGTGACTCTTGGTTGCCTCTATATCATCGTCTTCAACAAATGCAACACGAGAACGTCTACGTTGAAGTCCCAGAGGTTGTTTTGGGTTACCCTTGCCACCTGGACATTGCTTCATTAAAAAAGATGGCAAGTGATTCTCCTTATCAATTTCCAATGTGCTTGTATTGGCTGAACTGAAGATATTACCAAGCTGATTTTCTGAATTTTGGAGCTTAATGGTATTTACAGTGGGTAAGCTCACACTGGCGAGAAAAGCACTGAAGTCTGAGTCATTGGTAGCATTTTTCCTCTCTGCTTTTGCTTCATGTGGCAAACCCCTCCGACTTGAGACATTCAAATCACCATGGACTGTCTGAACCATGTTGATGCTAAAATCTGGGTTTGTCTCTTCTTCAATTTCATAGTCCTTATCAATTGTGACTGTGTGACTCTGAGTAATATCCATGTATCCAGTATCCTCTCCAAGCAGCATTGTTCTATCCACACAGTCATCTTGCAAGACTGGATCGGAGAAGAAATTCTCCTACAAATTGAGAGAGAAAGGTCAAAATAATCAGTGTATGTCAAAACAAGGTGTATATCAATGACACAAAAATACAAAAATGCAGTAGTAGTTATTGACAATCAAGCATTGTACATTCACACACTCCAAATTAAATGTCTGTGGCAGCTTATACATCAAGGATGTAAAACTGCAGAAGCCAGTGAAGAAATTCATAATATTTTTGCCTTTCTGGTCTTAAATTTTTACTTACCTTATGCTGGGACAGATAAAGAGGAGTGTTCAACAATGTATCCAGGCCTGAAAGAAATTGAAATGTTTTGTGGTTCACTGTCTAGACTATAAAAAAACATCTGCAGGAAGCATGTAAATACATGCATGAAATCAGTAGATTGTGGTACTGTGAACATCACTTATTCAATTATGCATAAGTCAACACACTCCCATTTTGAATAAAACCACTTGCACTGTGAACAAGACTGGAGAACTCAATTGTTCAGCAATATTTGACATTTTTCCCTTGAAAAGATTACCTTTTATTTGGTGACTTCCCTCATCCACAAAACGCAGAATCCTGTCATTAGAGGAAAAAAAATAAAGTTACAGCTTTACATATACGATGTAGATCACATGGATACATAAAATCGTCAAATACCACTTTCCACCGCTGGGCCGAACTGGAAAGATTAAGCAGAGAAAACATTTTGGCCTGATGATTGAAAAGCAGCTAAATATGTCCACTTTTTGAACAAGTTGAAAAACAAATAAAAAAATATAAGCCATTACTTACTTTTCATTTGGTCTATCTCCTGCTGAATTTAACAAAACACAATGAAGTAAATTAACAGTGTACAAATGTTTATGCAACAGAGAAATATTCAATGCTTTTCATTTGACAGAACTGGTACACATAATCCTTAACCATGAACCACAAATTTACTCAGGTAACATGTTAAAAACAAATAAACTGCTTACCAACTTGTGTGTTTTGTATGGATGCCAGAACAGGAGATTCACTCTTTGCATCACTGTGAAATTTTAAAAAACATAAATGAATTATCTTCACATGTAATTTATGTTTGCATCTTTCAATCAGTGGGTCGACATCATTGCACTTACTTTGTAAAGACTCGAACATTATTTGTAGTGGCAAAACTCACTCTTCGTGAATTTCTCTTCTTCTCTACAGGCTTGACAATTTCCTCCTGCATAAATATACATATCAAAAAAATATTTTTTTAAAAGAAACAAACAAAAATTATTTATATTCAAAAACACTCAGTAACTTAATCACCTTTTGCTCTTCTTGCTCTGCTCCATGTAGTTTCATAGAAGCTCGAGGAGCTTTTAAAATCTGTCAGGGGACAATCAAGGGGCACTATATTATGTCCTGAGACATTTTGAAAATTAAGAGGAAAAAGCTTAACACTTTTCGCAGGCTGTAACAGAGTGAATATAGGTAAAGTGGGACACCTATCAAGCTATCATTTATGTGTATATTCCTCTTTTACTAAAAACCAGCAATATTTTCATCCTAAACTAGTATGTGAAGATACTGAATCATATTTAAAAAAAACTATGAAAAGGATAAATCATCAAAGAGTGTAACATGTTTTCAACCACTTCACTGATATAATGGATACATACCGAAGACAGTCTCCTTCTTGAGGATTTCCCTGCCTCACTGCTGGAAAAAAGTGGCAAAGATTAGTTATACAAGCTGTTTTTTGATAATATATTGTGGAATGTACCTGGAAAGAAAAACACTTATTTAATAAATATGTACATTTAAGGCAGTACATTAATTTATTTATCAAATGTTTTATCTAATGCAAATGAAGAACATAGAAATCAATTTTACAAGCCCAAAAAGAGGTGTTTTTTGCATTATGTCAACAGGGTTCCCACTCTAAGTCAAATGTCAAATTCCCTGACTTTTCCCTGACTTTCACTGACTAAAAAGCTGAATTTCCATGACCTATAATGAATGGAAAAACAGTCCGATGTTGTGCGGAGCAATTTTTTTGCTTTTTACCATTAAATTCTCTTTGATATTTTTTATACTTTTTATTTTTAAACTCGGTCTTTGAAGAGGTCATTTTGTAGCCAAAGCTCCTAAAAATTTAAATTTTCTGGCATATTTGCCTTAGTTAACCGGTACAGCCAGGTGACTGCATTTGACTTAGTGACTGCCAGATGACAAGCGGGAAGGGAATAAAATGGAGCTGAAAAAATAGCCCAGGGCTCAATGCTAAGGATTTTTTCAGTGGTTAAAATTATTACTTGCCCTGTTAATATTTTCACTAGCCTTGCCACAAAAAATAAATAAAATAAAATAGTTGCTTTTATCAATTTAGATTTTTGTATTCTAATAAATAATCTTGACACCAATATTTTAGATACCAATAAAATTTTACAATTCTCGATTTCAATGTTAATACCACAGCAAAAAAAAAAAAAAAAAAACTAGCCTAACTAATATACAGTTCAAATATAATTAAAGATAAGTAACAGCCAGTAAATAAGAACAAATGAACAAATTGCAAGTAATAGCAAAATTAAATATATAGCACAAAGATAGAAATTAAATTTTGCTTCAGTTTTTATGTTTGTAGGTGTTCAGGTACAGAAATTGAGTAATTACTTATAAAATAACATTTGCATATTCTTAACTCTGCGTTGCACCCAGTGTTAATTTCGTCGACGAAGACGACGACGAAAAATATTCGTCAACGAACATTTTTTCTGTGACTAAGACGTGACGTTGACGAGTTAAAACTATCTGATGATAAAAACTATGACGAAATTTATGCCGCGTCTTCGTCAACAAGACGAGACGGGACTAGAATGTTATTTGAGGACTAACGGACATTCAAAATACATCCTAGGCTAAGTTAACTGTCTTGTCTTTCAAAATGTGCGTCTCTGTCATTGGATAAGGGGCGTTTGCTTTGCATATCTAGTCTCAGTATGACAGACGCAGTGGACGGATAGGCTACTAAAACACGAACTAGCGATCTGAAACAATGGCCTCAGCACCCGAAGGGTTAGGGACTGAGTGACCAGACGTCTCGTTTTTCCCGGGAGTCACAATTCGTTGTCAATTCATTTAAAGTTAGTGAAGGCGGGATAGGCGGAATCGCGCTGATAGAAGTGCTCTCTCTCTCGCGCACGCTCCACTTCTTCAGTTCTCATACAGCGCGCGATCAGTTCTCAGTGCTCACTGCTCAAATACACACACAGCAGTCCAAATGTCTATCGTCTGTAGAGTTTTTCATGTAAAAACAGTCGGTTATGGCTTAAGTGAGCGTGAAAACTGAATGTGTATCAGTATAACATGCATGCCTTCCGTCTTAAAGGGACAGCATTCCTAATTAAATACCTATCTGTGTCATTAATGTTAACCAACAAAAGATGTTAAATAAATGTATACGTTAAGTAAACCTACTGTATCTGAAAAATTAGTTTAATTTGTATCTCTACCCAAAAATGAAAAATCATTTATTCCAGTTTTTCCAAATTCAATCCTTGATTCAAATTTCTCATAAGCTTAATTGATTTGGTCTAAAAAGAGAAGAATTAATGACTATTTTTGTTTGAAGACTACATATAAAATAGCTACCAAAATAAATGTTGGTAACTGCAGTTTGACTAAAAGTAATGACTAAAAGTTGACTAAAATGCAATGACTTTTCGTCGACTAAAACTAGACTAAAACTATGAAAGACTCAAATGACTAAAATGTGACTAAGACTATTAAGCATTTTCGTCTCAAGATAAAGACTAAGACTAAATCAAAAATGCCTGCCAAAATTAACACTGGTTGCACCTTGATTTTTCATTGCCATTTGAGATTAGTGGCAAGGTAACCGCTGCATTTTAATCATGAATCAATCAAAAAAAAAAAAAAAAAAAAAAAACTGTAATGTTTGATTTATTTTAGACTGCATAATTTCAAAATCTGAAGCAAAAACAGAATGGTGTGACTTTAGCTTTGTGAAATTATGCTATGTGAAACGGAAACAGCAGCCGGGCTGAATGAGAGGCAATTTCACTCTCTGACAGCAGGTGGCGCTTATGGAACAGTGATACAGCGTTTCCTTGGTTGCCGCTGTAAACACTGCGCGTTAACACTCATTTAAATGCATTATACAGAGGCAAGATGAAAAGAAAACGCCATGTAAACTTTTCTGAAAACAACCAGTTCCCCTCAGAAACACATTCATCTAAAATTCAATATTTAGGATTCCTATATTTCGCTCATAATGAATCTTGTTCTGCCTGTTATGGTATTTTCTTCTCTTAGCGTCCGTCCTCAGCATCTCTGGCCTCTGTTAATGGCCGTTTACAGACTAATTATAATAATAACGTAATATTTCCACACAAATGGCATTTGGGAAAATGATTGCAGTGCAGTTTGTGTGCACGGAACAGAAGATGCTCTAAAATAAAAACAAAAAATGGCCGGTCGAACGGGTGCATGTACTCCACTGTAAAAATTAAATATAGATTAATCATTGTTAAAGCTACAAAGTTACTTGCCAAGACGGGTTTTTTTATACCTTTGTATGTATTTGCCCATTCAGGCGCAAGAAAGACGCAGAGAGAAACTCAATTCAGGGCTCGAGCGTGTCAGAGTCGCGGCTGTCTGTACACGCTGTTTACACAGAACACAGCACGAGAGTACTTAATGGAGTTGACGAACAAAAATCCCTGATATTCCATGACTTGGACAAAAAAAATATATAATAAAATTCCCTGACTTTCAATGTCTGGAATAGACCTTTTAAAATTCCATGATATTCCAGAATTTCCATGACCATGTTCCATATACATGGGAACCCTGTGTCAATGCATGACAGTAACTAAAACTCCAAAATCTATTCTTATGTAACGTATGCTTATTTACACAGATGCATTTAAACAGTCAATTATAAAAGTAATTAAATTATAAAGAAAGACCCATTAAGAGTTTATTTCCTCAATTTGCACCAGTCAGTGGCTTATATATAAAAAAGATGATGACAAGCGATCTGAGTTGATTTCCAGGCTACTAAAGCCTGCCCTGAACGATTAATATTATATGGCAACATTTTAGATTTCTTTAAGGGGTGAGGTCATAATTACAAATACAATAGTTCTGACATTTGCATTAGAACAACGCAAATGGAAAACGTTAACTGAGCTCTGTCTTCAGTTTAAAAACGCTCAGTATAGTAAAACACATAAAAGAACATTTTCAAAAAGCGCAGGCCGACTCAATCATTTATACAGAATCAATAAGCGCAAGACTGCATTATTCATCCAAAGCAGCTTGTCGACTCAGTCTAAAGTTACATGACTCCTACCTGCAAAAAATTACAGATACACTGTAAAAGACCAACTTACCCCAAATTTAGCTGCTCCATCTTCAATTCATCTGAGTGATAACGTTACAGCTAACAAAATCTAAAACATAAAAGTGAGAAACACTACATTTGAAATTAAAAATAAACAAACAAAACGTCTAAACATTATCTATATAATAGTAACATGTCTGCATTTCCTCAGACGTGTTTTGTTCAAGTCTGTGTGTGTGTGTGTGTCTCTCTGACTGTCAGACGAGACATCCGTAAGGTCATAGCAATAACAGCATTATACTGACGAAAACAAACAGCTCTCGGCATTTCAATGACTTTAAACATATCTTAATTTAATAAAAGCCACATTTGCAGTTGAATAAAAAAAATTAAAAAAGCGCAATACCTATAAGTAATTTCCCTCCATTCGCTGCTTGTCTTTTTTTCTTCGTAAAATTTGAACTCAACCGCCGTGGCTCTTCCTCACTGCACGCTCCGTGACTTTAGACGTGACGTGTGCCTCTCGCGCCCTCTAGTGGAGCGGAGGATTAAATAAAATATAATAAAATATAATAAAAGGCATTCTTTAGCAAACTTTGTTTGGATATATTATCGATTTAAGAATCTTATAACCATAACGTGTATATATATGTTTTATATACAGACATTTAGTTTTAACGTTACATACAAATTTCAGTCTAAACGGATTTGCCAAGGATGCGGAAGTGACGTTATTTATTTTGAAAATTTATGGCGCTGAATTAAATCGGGACTTTTAAAACACTATCTACAGATCCGTATTCGCTTAGTGTGGTAAGTATATTATACGTTTATACTAATTTTAAAATTATTTCACTTACCGTTGATTTACGATGTGAGATCTTTTAGTAAAAAATCGCACTGCATTTACGGAAAAAAAAATGGTCAGTTGACTTGACGAGACAGAAGTGAATTATGACATGATAAACATGATGCAAACTTATACTATTATAAAAAAAAATAATTCTGAGATCAACGAAACATAATTTCTTTACTTTTTTTACGTCCACGGTGTTAATACAATTCAGGCAGGCCATATTTTAGTGTCCAATTTTCTTACATCTGCTCGATCAGTATTTTTCTTAAATATTATAGCAGTAAATGCGATTCTGTTTCCCCAGAAAGCTGCATTCAGACATGAAGAGAGTTCAGATAAAAGACACAGCGGTTCCTGCACAGCCCAGAGCGGCATCCAGAGCGGCACAAGTCAAGAACGACACAGAAAATAAGTGAGCATCTTTTTTTCGTTAAAAATTCTGCAAGTTTACATTTTCTTTACCGTAAACACCTATTTTTATATATAAAATATGTTTTAACTTTTTTTTTTTTTTTTTTTTAGGAAGAACCAGTACAGGTCTCTGAAAGTGTAAGTATCAATGTAACGTTACGTGTGAAATGATCGAATATGATTAAATGAAAATGTAGTTATACTCCTAGTATGATACTACTGTCTAGTCTGTTTGAAAATGCAAATGCATGCTATGATTTGCTCAGGCCATCTACAAGATATGGGCAACAGAACGACATAAGGGAGCAGAATAGAGTCCTGACTGCAACAAATGAAGACCTGCAGATACAGCTTGAGGAAATGAAGGTGATTCTCAAATACATTAATTGTTTTATGATGCACAGTGATATTTTAGAACAGTTGTTGTCAGTAGAGTCAAATTTTGTTTCTCGTGTTTCTTAAGGGAACTGTGACTGAAATGGAGCAGCGGTGCACAGACCTCCAAGGAGAAAATCGAGAAATTCAAAAACAGCTGCGAGACTGTCATGTCCTCCTTGTTGCAGAAAGCCTTGACCCAGGTTATGATTGAATTTAACTCTCTGTTGGATTGACCCATGAAGAAGCTGTTGTAGTCTAAACCACCTTAAATTCAGTTTCAGGGGAAAAGTTGGGCCAGACAACTCAACAGAAGGAAGAACAAAGAAAAGAAGTTATGGTAACTTTTTTTTCCTGTATTTGTATATTTTTATGTGATTTATTTATTTTGTGTGTGTGTGTATACACATATATATATATATATATATATATATATATATATATATATATATATATATATAACATATACTTATATATAATTTTTTTAAGGTTGTATGTATATTATATACATACACAATCTTAAAAAAAAAAAATATATATATATATATATATATATATATATATATATATATATATATGTGTGTATGTATATATATTATTTATTTATTTATTTATTTAAGATTGTGAAGGCCTGTATAATCTTAGTAACTAAACAAGGAAAAAAAAAAGTAAATTCAAAAATATAAATTCATATTTTTCAAAAAAAAAGAAATAAACAATAGTAATCTTTTTTTTTTCTTTCTTAGATTTGTTGACTCTTGGAAACATGAGATGCTAATAAATGGACCCATGGTCACTGCAGGGACATATAATAGGGATTGATTATATAATCAGCCATATTGTACAGTCATCTGTAGTGCTATTACACCAACTGCTTTTATGGTCTGATTACTATTGTGTTACTAAGTAGAAGCAGATGTATAAGACTGCATTCTGAAACACAAACAAAGCCTAATTCTGGTTTATAGCATGTTTTACATGGAGAATGTATCCTGACAATGTTGTTTATTGCAGGGCTAATGTTAAACCCAGACTCAGGGATATTGACTCTCAATTAATTATTAATTTTCTGTCCATTTTGTTTCTTCTAATGGTAGACGGTTGCTCAAAATCTCCTGACTGAGCTAAAACTGTTTGGTGAGACGGCACAAGAGCATGGAGCAAATTTACTGGCGAGTATAATTATTATTATTATTATTTTTTTAATATTCAAAAATACTGGGTTATTTATCCTGATTTGAATGTCCTGCGGCACTGACCAGACATTAATACAAATGTTTCACTAAGACTGATTTATATGAGGATGAAATTACACACATTCTGCTCTGCTGGGCTAGAGGCTGTATAATTAATCATAACTCCAGGTCCACAGCTGATAAAATATTAATTTGAAATGTTCTAATCCTTCTAAATGTTATTGAGTGTGCCTCTCCAAAACTACTGGAATATGGCATGACCTAAAACGAGTTCAGTGCGGATTTTGTCAGCCTCTGTTTGCTCCTCTGTGAATGCTTGTAGGAAGTGCAGAACATCATGAGGGACCTGACAGAAGCACATGAAAAGCTCCAGCAGGAGAGGGCATTGTTCACTTTGGACGTGGAGGAAACAGAGAGAGCTTTGGGAGAGGCAGAGAGACTCTTGATTGAATAAATGAAAGAAACTCTTTCACTGGCCATAAATACTGCAAGCCATATGGTGTTGTTCTGAGATCTGTCAGTCTGAGAGCGAGAAGCATTTGGACAAAACTGTAACATACTGTTGCATTTAAAGGAACATACAGCTCATACCATTTTAAGAAAGACATTTGTAAGAATGCGTTGTGATCTGAATGTTTTCTGTGTTTGTCTGCTTGCAAGTTAAGATATTAATATAAACAATTTTCATGTACCTGTAAAACTGCAAGGCACTCCTTAAACGATGCTTACTGTATATTAAACATGATTAAAGGTTAAACTGGCTTCAACAACAGACGTGCCTCTCCTTTACATAGTTTTGTGCCATGTCATCTACTTCCATCACAGTATCTGAGACCTACAAAACAATGACAACTAAGAGTAATAGTTACATATTACTAAAGTTAAAAAAACTGAGTATACTTTATAAGGATTGTCCCTTTTGATGTGGAAACTACAATGCACTTGTGACGTGTAAGGTAAGACAAGCCTTTTTTTTTTTTTTTTGGACAATAAAATGTACCTTTTTTCATTCAATCGAAATTGCCACTGAATTTAATTCACTGCCATTCAAATAGTCCTAAACCATGTAAAGCTCTATTATTGTTATTCTTATTGATTGTAATTTTTCAAGCAGGTTTCTGTTAAAGGAAGAGTTCACCCTAAAATAAAAAAAATTGCGGAAAATGTACTCACTCTTAGACCATCCAAGTTGAGTTCTTCATCAAAACAGGTTTGGAGAAATTTAGCATTGTATCACTTGCTCACCAATGGATCCTCTGCAGTGAATGGGTGCCGTCAGAATCCAGAGTCCAAACAGCTGATAAAAACATCACAGTAATCCACAAGTCTCCAGTCCATCAATTAATATCTTGTAAAGCAAAAAGCTGCGAGTTTATAAGACACAAATCCATCAAGACATTGTTTCTAGCTAAAATATCCTGTTTCCATAAAATTGCTTTCTCCAGTGAAAAAGTCATCTTGTCCGAATCAGAAGAGGAATCTGAGCAGATCAAGCACTGTTTATATGCAAAAACAGTTCTAAACAAATATGTCGGTGGATTTTGATGTGAGAGCAGGAGGAGGAACCATTATTTCACTGGAAGAAGCAGGATTATGGATTTGTATTTTGGCCAGAAGCAATGGTTTAAAATGAAAATGCTTTAATGGTGGATTTGTTTCTTACAAACACACAGCTTTTCGCTTCACAAAACATTAATTGATGGACTGGAGTCATTTCAATTACTTATGGATAATTATGTTGTTTTTATCAGCTGTTTGGACTCTCATTCTGACGGCACCCATTCACTGCAGAGGATCCATTTGTGAGCAAGTGATGTAACTCTAAATTTCTCCAAATCTGTTCTGAAGAAGAAACAAACTCATATACATCTTGGATGGCCTGAGGGTGAGTTAATTTTAATTTCTGAGGATACTATTCTTTTGTGCGCATAGTTTATTCACCACATAAGTATATATACATACTGTATGTATATAGCAACATCAAATAAACAGGATATACCAGCTATTGCTTGCACTGCCTCTAAACTGCTGCTAGACTCAGATGTTCATAAGCAGAGGATAGATTTCCAGTGTGACAGCTGTCTTCATACTGCCAGCTTGCATCCACTTGTTATAGAAAAAAAGTCACTTCACTTGAAACAAAGCAGAATGTGTTGAATCCTGCATTACTATAGCAACCAATGCAAACGCCTCAACACACATACCTCATTTGATCACGTTCAAAAGACTGTTCAGACAGTGAGTCCTACAGATCCGATCTGAAAAATAAAAACTCCTCAACAGCATGAGCATGTAGTGGATAGTGTGGTTGAGCCAAACAAAGAGAACATTTTCTGTGAAATGTGTACCTCATCCATTTAATCATAGCAATCAAAACAAGTGCATTACAATGATGAAGCCTCAATATCAGGAAATTACAGTGATACAGTGTTACTACAGTAAGCCAAAAAAAAGAAAAAGAAAAAAACATTGACACTTAAGCCATACCTAAAAATGTATTACTGTCAACGCATTATATAAACAAAATTCAAACCAAACATCATTTGTTTTAAAGAAAGACAGCACAACATAAATTCTGAGAAAATCTCTAGTGCCATTTGTTTGCAGATGTCACATTTTTGATGATTTGTTATCTAATGCAAAAACATTCATACATTTTTAAGAGTAGCTTAAGTGTCCAAATATGTTTGGGGCCACTGCGCATCTCAACAGTGAATGTGTTGTATGAATACAGAGGACATTTCTGCAGGCTGCATCATGTACACACAGTACTGACTCTTTTTGGCATTTAGTCAACATGTTATATAAAAAAAACTGACAGGTAATTTGCTTAGAGAATAATGGCAGCAAAATATGAACACAATATTACTTGTCATTTGTTTACAATAAATACGTTTGAGTCACATTCGTAGAGCACGTGTGGCTTAGCGTGGCCTATTCATGGATTTGTAGTTGAATGTGTGCAAAAGATCCAGAAATGATGACATAAATGTTATTATCATCATAATAATAAATATTCTTAAAGGGCAACATAATATTTTTTCTTTCCTTTTGAGACCAGGGTAAGTTAATACTGTACGTCACAATGCACACGCTGCAGATTTTGACCAACATTTTAATTTTGAGTAATCCAGTTTAAAGCATTATAATGCTCATATATAATGCATTGTGAGTAATACAGCTGTAGGAGTCATAATATTTCAGTAACAACTCCTCAAAGCAATTCAAAGTGTTAACAGCTTGCTTTGAAGTGCATATTCTTTTCTCTGACTCATTCTGATCAATAACACTTTGCATAGCACTTTCTGTCTTTGGACATAATGTTAACATGTTTTCCATTTGGATTTTCAACACAGCAAGAAGTCTGTCCTTGTATTTTTCTCTGTTTTAAATCACAATTAATGCATAGAAAAGAATAAAACTCTTAAGGCACCAAAACATACTCTACAGAAGCACGCAGAGGCTCATACAGTTCCAATCTCAGTGCTGAAGGGGGCGCCGTTACTCCCCGAAATGTTTGGTCATGTACTTGTGTAGAGTAAGTTTCAGGCCATATGTCGCGTTCAAGTCATGTCAGAATGATCATATTTACGAGTTAAGTGAGCATGAATGCCACCTTGAATTGAAAATACTAGTGAGAAACTTGATGTCTTTAAGCTACTTTCCCTAAATCAGAAATGTGACATAAATGTCATAATTATGACATAAAAAAACCCTGTTCCCACTGTATATTAAGTGGCCTTAAGTACTATGTACTTACATCAAACATAAGTACAATGTACTTACTGTGTTCATATTGTATTGCAAAACACTTTGAGGTGGAATATGAGTAGGTTTAAGCATGGGTAAACAGTGTAATTATAAATGTAATTACAGAAATTAATTACAGATGTAATTACATGCAAGGATTTTTTACTTGCGATATAAGTACAATATGAAAACATATGCACACAATAAATGCATTGTACCGAATGATTAATTTAAATGTAAGTATAGTTAAGGCCACTTAATATAAAGTGGGACAAAAATCTAAATTAAGAGATACTAAATCAAAATTATGAGATGAAAAGTCAAAACTTGAACCTATGATTATGATCAAAGTCAAAATCCTAATTATGATTTGTATCATAATTTCAAATTGTTATCATTGACTTGTCAAAATCTAATATAATTTTAAATTATAATCATGCCTTTGTCATAATTTCAACTTTTTTCTCTATTTTGACATTTTATATCATAATTATCTCATAATTTTGAGCTTGTCATTAAGTTTTTTTTTAATCTCATAATATCCTACAATTTTAACCTTTTTATCTCATAACTATGAATTAGTATCTCACAATTGCGACTTTGTATGTCATAATTACGGTTTTCCAAAAATTTTTTAGCATTTTTTTTTAAAAATCAGTCATAAGTTCTCATTATGACTGTTGATGCTACAGTTTAGTTGAGACCTTTTTATTCTATCCAAAATGACCTGAACACACATCATAACGTAATTGTGATTTCTGATTTGTTCTTAGAAGTACCTGAATGCATCATTACAGCATTATAACCTTTTAGTTACCAGCCCATATCTTTAACCACCCATCTTTCCATCTCATGTATGATGTTCTTTCAAACTGAAATAAATATTTGTTCAACACTGAAGGAGATGAGAAATCTGTGTAAATTTGGGATAGAGAGACAATGTCGCACATTTCTTATCATCTCTCTGGGTGACTGGATTGTACATACACTGCAAGCAGTCAAACAGTGTGGATTGTGACTTGCTGAAATGATCCGCTGTGGGCATCACTAAAGAACTACATCGACTTGGCACAAATCTACTCTACAGTAAAAACGTTTCCTTTTTGTACAAAATTGATCCTAAAAATATACACACATACAGCATATTTTACATACAGTATTGCTAACCTAAGAAAATGGTCTGTTGCGAGCACACATTTTCTTTTCCCACTTAAAGCATCACTCTTCTGGTTTAAGAGAGCAATACGTGTGCAAAGGCAGTATTTTCAGTGCTGCTTTTTGTCCAGAATGAAGCCGCCCGTCCCCAACATGAAAATAAACCACACACAAAACACACTGTTGTTCCAGTCTACCACACACTGTACAAGTTTCCGCTGATGTTTCAACTTCAGTTAGAGTTTTGGAGATCAGAGCGAGATTCAATGAATCACTCAAGCGTGTGTTTGCCCACACATTACGAATAATCCCGGAAGGTTGCTATGGAACGGGAATTCATAACAAAGGAATTTCCTTCATTCGTCTTTGAGGGTCTTTGAGTCTTTAAAATTAATACCACCTCTTACTAAAGAGTCTCACAGTGCAAAGTCTCCGCTTCTTCTGGGTCACGGTTAATCTGCCAAAATCCACCCAAAAATCATTAACACGTTAACAATAAGATACTTCAATGCCCTCCTCCCTTCCTGGAGGAGACGAGGCCTAAAATACACATTTCGGGGGAAACGCATTTTTTCCCGTTACTCCGTAAGAACCAGCACAACTGTTTGATTCGTCCCGTTTTAGGGCTCAACTTCCAGTCCCTATCCTCCCCGTTTGTTTCAAGTCATCGGTTCATTAGACAAATGAGGAAAAGCCAGTAACTGGAGTGCGCGTTCCTGGTGCGGGCTGCCCCGTGGGGGTGTAGACGCCCCCTACGCTGTGCTGGGTCACCACAGTCTGATAATAGCCCCCCTCTGCATCCGTCATGGCACATTCCTCGTACCCTCCTCCGGTCTTCACGCCTTTGGGCTGCCGCTTCCACGAGTTGTAATAGGTGGGGTCGCTCATGTAGTGATTTACGAAGGAGTGCTTGGGCTGCTCGTCTTCGTAGTCGCTGTCGCTGACCTTTACACGAGGGGTGACGGGACGGGTTGAGACCAGAGAGAAAAAGAGCAGACAGTAAAGTTACAGTGTGGACGTGATTGAGTATTTGAAGGTGTACAACGTAAGTTTTTGTTGGCGGACCAATACAATGGTGGTCCTAGGTTCTATAGTGACACCTACTGGCATGGATGAAGCCAAAAAAAAACAAAAAACAACCTTGCTATGTGTACTGCATTAGGCTAACCGAGACTTGTCATAGCGCTTGCAGGTTGTTGCCCTTTTGTTGCTTTGATTGCTATTGTCCTCATTTGTAAGTCACTTTGGATAAAAGCGTCTGCTAAATGACTAAATGTAATTATGAAATGTGGTTTTCAGTTTTAGATGCCACTGCAGAAATGTAACTGAGCCTCGTGCAGAGGGGACACTGACTTATTCATTTGTTCCCTTGCTTTAGTTAAATTGTGGCCACGACTTATTAATTCATTCCCTCATTTTAGATAAATTGTGGCTACGTTGTACTAAATTTTTCCTTTTATTTCAATTTAATTCATTCGTGGTCACGTCCAATGAATAAATGAATGAATAGGTTTCTGGAACAAATTCTTAATTCATGGCCATGATATAAATTTTTTCTTCCCTACGTCATGTGCGGGGCTCCGTAAAATACCCTATTTGCATAATATTTAGTACCATTATTAATTTATTCTACACTCATCTATCCAGTTTTAATGCAATTTCAATTAATTAATTTTATTTATAATTTACTTTTAAATAATAAATTATTTACTATTTTAATATGTAATTATTATTATATATTTTTTGTAAAGAAATTCATTTATAAGCAGAATGTCTTACTAAACTGATTACAAGCATTTATGACCCTGGACCACAAAACCAGTCTTAAGTAGCATGGGTATATTTGTAGCAATAGCCAAAAACACATTGTATGGGTCAGAATTATCGATTTTTATTTTATGCCAAAAATCATTAGGATATTAAGTAAAGATCATGTTCCATCTTCTTACCGTAAATATATCAAAACTTAATTTTTGATTAGTAATATGCATTACTAAGAACTTCATTTGGCCAACTTTAAAAGCAATTTCTCATTTTCTTTTTTTTCACACTCGGATTCAAACAATTTACCTTTATGATTGGTTTTGTGGTCCAGGGTCACATTTGGGTATACACCTTTTATATCAAAAGGTTTTCAAATTGGAACGATTAAAAAATATTTTAGTGAAGGATCCCCAAATCTTTGACTAGTAGTGCAGAATGAAACAGCCACAAATTTTACCTTTAATGGTCACACTTTATATTAAGGTCCAATTCTCGCTATTAACAAACCATTAACTATGACTTTTGCTGCAATAAACTACTAATTTGCTGCTTTTTAATAGTTAGTAAGGTAGTTGTTAAGATTAGGGATGTAGAATATGGTCATGCAGAATATGTGCTTTATAAGTACTAATAAACAGCCAATATGTTATTAACAGGCACGCTAATAAGCAACTACTGTAGTTAATAATGAGAATTGGTCGCTGACTCGCTATACTAAAGTGTTACCCATTTAATCATTTAGAAATGCGACTTACAAATGAGGACAACAAAAGCAATCAAACCAACAAAAGAGCAACAATATTTAATATATGGCATCTTATGTGATTGTACATCATTTTAAATAATTCTTTATTTTAGATAAAAAATAAATTAAAAAAATTATTCATTTTTCATTTTATTTCGTTTAACATTTTAAAGTTCTGTTTTAGAGTAAGTAATTCAACCTTAAGCAACTCACGCTTAACTGAAGTTCAAAAGATGTAATGATGATTAAGACATAAGGGCCCGGTTTTACAGACAGGGTTTAGGTTAAGCCAGGATTAGACCATAGTTCAATTAGGACATTTAAGTAATTTTTATAAACATGCTTAGAAAAAAATATTACTGGTGTGCTTTTTGAGACAAAACAAAGGCACTGATATATTTTAAGATCAGTCAGTGCAAGTTTCTTTCATTTGAAACAGCTCAGACTTACATTTTAGTCTAGGACTAGGCTTAAGCCTTGTCTGTGAAACCGGGGGAAAATGTCTCTAAAACTCCACTGTGCCCCCATGGAAGCTGTTTATGTGCGTGTTTACCTCTGACTCTGACAGCTCAGTGGGTTTCTCTGTGAGGGTGGTGCTCTCTGTTAAAACAGCCCCATTGTAGTTGTTGCAGATGTCTTCATCAGAGTAGTGCAGACCACCTGGACTGGGCCGTGGAGGAGATCTGGAGATAACATTTTTACAAACTGCTTACACATTTCCACAGAAGTGTTATTTTAATAAAAATTGTACAGTACATGGTAATACATTTTAATAGTAGAAATGTTGATGTTTCTCTGAATCTTAAAAATCACTTAATATCATTAAATTCAATAGAAAAATAGATTTTTATGATAGATTAATATCAGTTCAGATGAAACCCCACCTTGTTCCATTCTTCTTTAGGAAAGAGCTCTTCACATTCAGATGTCTGCTATTCAGCTCCAGAGCCGTGAAGCCGCCATTATCAAGAGTTACAGACTCCTCTACTGTAGTAATGTGTTTTCCTGTGGGTGGAATTACATCCAAATAATGACAGATGTATTGTGGTGGCATCATATGGTACAGTACAGTGATTGTATTAGGTGGTAGTACTTTGAAATATATACCATAATGCTGTATTACATGGTATTCTATTATTACATGGTATTATTACATATTACATGGTACTCTAAGGTACCCCAAAAATACCACAGTATTACCATCATAGTAGTAACTAAAACCCTTTATTTTGCCTATTGCAGTCTTACGAAAAAACAACTAACCCAAATTCATACAGGTTTAGAACAACATTACAGTGAGTAAATGAAGACAGAGTGTTCAGTGCTCAAAGCAATTTCAGTGCAATACAAGTATATTATCAATTTATATTATTCTGTTTAGTCTCACCTGTCCCACAGCTCCTGTACCTCTTGTTCTGTCCCAACAGGAGCAAACCAAACACAACCATCAGAATGAAAATGAGACTGATCAAAGCCATGACGATCAGGAACCACCACTCCTCATAGAAAGGCGTTTCAGACAGAGCTACAACAACAGACAACAATTCTGCATTACAATACCACATACTGCTATTTTACTGTTGACATTTCATTAATTCAGGGGACAAAATGTATTAATATATTATATTATATACACTACATTTTAAAAGTTTAAGGTCATTATTTTTTTAAAGAAATTAAAACCTTTACTCAGTAAGGATGCATTAAACTGATAAAAAATGACAGTGAACACATTTATTATATTACAAAAGATTTGCTTCAAATAGATGCTGTTTTTTGTATTCATCAAGAAATCCTGAAAATAACTGTATAACAGTTTCTGCTGAAACATTAAGCAGCACAACTGTTTTCAACATTTATATTAATAATAAGAAATGTTTCTTGACCAGCAAATTCAGCATAATAGAAAGATTTCTAATAATAAAATAGATAACAGTTATTTTTAAGTCTAATAATATTTCACAAAATTACAGTTTTTATTGTATTTTTATTCAGTGTGAATAAGAGACTTCTTTCAGAAATACACACATAAAATATAATATAATATAATATAATATAGTACAACATAATAGAATAGAATAGAATTAATAGGTTTTTGGATCAAATTCTTAATTCATGGCTACAATATAAATTTTTTTCTTCCCTACATTTCACGTGTGGAGCTCCGTAAAATATCCTATTTGCATAATATTTATTACCATTATTAATTTATTAATTTAACAGATAACAGATAAGAGTTATTTTTTAGTGTAATAATATTTCACAAAATTAGTTTTTACTTTATTTTGTTTCAGTGTGAATAAGAG